>JADRCD010085652.1:0-14466 GCA_019843815.1 Montemys delectorum | reverse complement strand
TATGTCATATGTCTATACGTCATCTTTCAAGAAAATTGTCATTTGGCTGCACTACCCACGAATGTATCTCTTTGCATCTTCAGAACACAATGTCAGGCAGAAATTAATGGAACTTGCTATGTAAAGCGTTGTTCTTCATAGCAGTAGATCAACTATATTCCTGTCCTCAAGATAGAACTTGATGTGGGGATTTTTATTCAGTTTCTGAGAAATGAAATCTATCTACTTAGAAAGCAAGGAAGCATTGATTTAGCTTTATTGCCTTCATTCTACTAAGGTAGAATGATTTTTTTTTAAATCTTATCTAGAGAAAATGTAATATCTCCATGAAGGAAAACTAAAGCCAAACTAAACAAAAAGTTGGTTAAAAACATAATCTTTAACAGCATTCTTTCTATTGTAAAGGACTCATGATCTATCTAATATTATTCTGTAAAATAGAAGAAGCTATGAAGAATACACAAGAGTTAAAATGAGGAGGGTGTAATGGAGCAACTAAATTAGCAGGATCTTAAAATAACTTCCTTTTATACCTTTTGTTCCAAGTCACAAAGGCAGCAGTATAGCTATGCAAAGGGAATACCATTCCATTTTATTCATCTACTTTTCATACATTAACATGTATGAAACATTTATTGTCCATAATTAATCTTTTTTGAAAAATTCTGTAGATATAATTTGTTTAAGAGATTTAGCCACTTAGTTATCCAAATAACTGTAAAAAAATTTCTTAGAAATTAAAAAAAATAGATGATTAATATCTTATCTATGTCTGAATCCTAGAATTACAGACTAAACACAGCTACTTAATGGGGGGTGTTAGCAGTCCTTATAGACTGTAATTATTATCATATTGATTTTGTGTTTCTTTCTGCTTCAATAAAGTGCCATTCATATTCAATGGAGTGTTTCAGATTTGTAAAGCAGACAGTTAAAGTGTGAGTAGTTCAATATTATCCAGCCTTAGCACACAGAAACAGAAAATTTGCAAGTATTTTTCTGTTTATTTCAATGAAAATCCTAAGTATATAGTATTTATGAAATTTTCAAAGCACTACCGATTAATATATGATCTTTTCCTAATGTTAATTGCCATTTTGATAAATACTGCTTGTTTCAGAAGAAAATAGATTTTTTCTCACATTATAAATCCTGAATATAATTTTCCCTCCCTCTACTCCTCCCAGTTCCTCCCCACCTCTACTCATATCCAGATCTGCTTATTTCTGATCCCCATCAAGAAACAAACAGGCTTCAATGACATAATAATAAAATATAACATAGTATTATATAATATATATAGTGTAATAATATAATAAGAATAAACAAATATCACCACATTGGAATGAGATAAGACAAGCAGACAAGAGAAAATAGCCCAAAAGAAGGCACAAAAACCAGAAAACAATTTTTTGAAAATTAAGAATGCCTTAAAAACACTAAATTGTAAACCATAATATATATACAAAGAAACAGTAAAGTTAAAAAAAGGAAAAATATATTTCATATATTATATAACAAATAAAAATAATAAGAGGGAATTTAAAACAGAAACAAAACAAACAAAAAATGTGAAAGTTCTGGTACATTATGACACAAGGAACTATTAGGTCCATTTGATTGATAATGTCAGTTAGCTCCAGTATTTGTCTGTTTTGTCTTTGTCCGGACGACCTGTTTGTTGGTGAAAGTAATCTACTCAAGTCTCCCATTATCAGTGTATGAGGATCAATGTGTGATTTATGCTGTAGCATTTTTTACATACTTGAGTGTCCTTGCATTTGATGCATAGGTGAAAATTTGCAATATCCTCTTGGTAGACATCTTTTCATGAATATGCAGTATCATTTCCTATCCCTTATGATTTGCTGAGTTTGAAGTCTGTTTTGTCAGATATTAAAGTTTGCTGTTCTGTATACTTCTTGTATCTTGATCAGCAACTTTCCCTTTACTTTACGGAAATTATCTCTGATTTTCTTGAAAAAATTTTCTGTAACTTGTAAACAAAGTTTCATCTCCTTTCTTTATTCCTGTTATTCTTTGATTTTGTTTTCTGTTGTATCCCAGATTTCCTGTTTTGTAACAGGATTATTTTAAGAGTTAACATTTTCTTCAACGAAGCTATCCATTTCTTCTGTTTAGTCTATAATTCTTGAGATTCCATCTTCCAACCCTTGTATTCCATTGTTAAAGCTACCTCTTACATTTTTGCTTAAGTTTATAAATTTTTCACTTTCAGATTTCCCTCAATTTAAATTGATTATGTTTCCATTTTCAGATGATTTTTTTAATGTCTCACTAATTTTCTTCTACTGTTTGTGTTTTCAGAAATATCCTTAGATATTTATTCATATTCTCTAGAGGGATCATTTTCATATTAATAAAAGCTATTTTATGATTTATGTCTTGTGCAATGTTGCACAAGACAGCTATGTTGCAATACTTTGCCCTTATTGTGTATGAGTTGCTTGGCTCTAGTGGAGACATATTGCACTGGATATCATTGATTGTGATTTTTTTTTTTCACGCTAGCATGTATAGTAGGAAGGTTGTGGTTCTAGATGCTGATATCTGGTATTGCTTATGCCTGGTGATGTTTTATTCATTTGTTGATTTCTCTTGCTATTTCTGGTTCTTAGGAAAATAAGTTGGCACTATGTTGATTGGTGGTAAATTATTCTGGTATCCTGAGTGATATATTCACTGATGGTTCTGTGTAAAATGTGTTTCTAGGTATTGGGGTCTTACACATAAGAATAGGGATTGACTATGAGGAGAGGAGGCAGAGGATCTGAATAATCGCTTGGTATTTGTGGGCAGAGAGTGAGGGACAGCAAAAACTAGTCTGCTACAGAGCTGGGGATAAGACTGAGAGACTGGATACTGAGGAGAAGTAGAGGAATTCAGATCTATAGCTTGCCTATCTGCTGTCAAGGCTTAATCTCTTCTCTGGCAGTTTTCACTGGAGGGTTCCCAGGAAATGTCTTATGGAGGAGGGTGCTGTGGTAAAAGAATGAGTGGAGAAGCAGATTATAGGACATGCTGTGTAGGTACTTTAGTACATAGATGGGGATGAGACTGGGGGGCTCCATTTTGAGTAGAATAAGGAGAAGTGAAGATCTGTAGTAAGTTTACCTGTTTCTCTATTCTGTTCAGCAAGTGTTTCCAGGGAACATCTGATGGTGTTGAAAGTTGAGATTATGGAATAAATGTAGAAAGCATATTTGGAGGACAAAGTCTATGACCCATCTGTGATGGGGTTCAAAGAGGAAGGGGAGAGTGTACCAGGTATTCTGATAGATCTAGAGATGAGACTGGGGAGTGAATTTCAAGGGCAGGAAGAAAAGGTGGAGATTTGCAGTTAGCATACCTGCTTCCCTAGGCTGGAGAGGACTATGGGTTCCCAGAGAATGGGCTGAAGTTACAGGCTGGGGCAATAGGATGAGTTGACCATTTAGAATCAAGGAGAGTATAATTAATCTGCCCTTTTGAATGTGAGGTTCTAGTGCCATTATTAATTAATTAATTATAAAGGCTATGCATTTCACAGATATGTTTACCAGTAGCAACATATTTCCAATTTCCCAGTCAAGTTGGTGAAATTTTTGTCACTTGTAAAAGTGGAAAAATGTAAGGCGTGAAAATATTTAAAAAAATCATAGAAATTGACTTACAGAAATAGAACATGTACATTCAGGAAGAAAGAATAGAAAGTTCCTTCAAGTTTCAAAATTCTAGAGAAAAAATGTTGAATGTTCAAAAATGCCAATATCAATCCTTCAAATGACAACAAAGGCTTTGATTATAAGCAGTTTATATATTCTAAAAAAGACTATCAGAATAAGGAAGGCATGAGCTAAAGAGGTGTATGCAAGTATATGTACATTGTGGAGAGGAGAAGGTGCAAGCAGAACAGAGAGAGATGAGAGATAATAGAACATGAATTATTTATTGCTTGATATATGATAGGAGCTAGTCAAAATATACTATTTTACAGTAGTAAGAGATAATAAAGTATTTAGTATGGAAAACATTTTAACAGGCAAAACAGTGGGGATTGGAGAGTTGACTCAGTGGTTAAGAGCACTTGATGCTCTTGCAAACTTGTGAGGTTGGATTTATAACACTCACATCAAGGACTTCACAACGGCCTGCTGCTTGAGTTCCCCGGAGTCAGATGGGATCTCTGCATGTACAAAAACTGCATGAACAGAGTGAACACACTCAGGCATGCACATATACATGGACAATAAGTAAATATTTTCAAAAAGAAAATACTGTCAGAATAAATAACTGCCAACAAGAAAATGCAAACTTTTATAACACTAAAATAACTATTGAAGTACATATACATAAGAAACCATAGACAGAGCAAATGTAAAATAGTAGTTACAAAATAAGACAATATGATATATTTTATACTAAACCAAACCATTAACTGTAATATGGGTTGAACAAGTATATTAAATAAAGAGACAAAACTCAGCTCTTCAAATGTGTTCATAAAGCAAGTACAACCTTATGCTGTAATCATGAGAACAACCTCAAACTCTCATTTAAACAGAATAAAAATAAAGCAGTAAGAATATGCTTAGCAGGAAGTAGGAAACAATGAGACAATAAAAGGCTGTCAAGTTTATATCAAAGGACAATTTGAGCCATAGAGCTTAAGCTGAATAAAGAAGTTACGTGCTTTTAACTGTATTCTGCAATCGAAGTAACAACTCTAGTTGCAAGTGAAGAGCGGGACATGCCAGTCACTGCTATAAAACAGGCTGTTAAAGAGATGTCATGAAAGAGGATCAGCACATACTCCATGGCGTGTACTGGGATTAAGATTGAGTTCACTTGTCCTACTTCTAAAATAAGTAAACTTTAAGTTAAAATAAATCACCTATAAGATAATCAGTAACTGAAATTCTTTGGATATTCATTGAAAAATGTCGTAAAATACATGGGTTTTTCACTTATACTTGAGAAGACATACAATTATATTTCTAGAGTTTAAGTAAAAGTTACTATGAATCATAATATAGAAATGAGATTAAACTGTCTGGGATATTGGATCCAGCTTTAACCCTAGCATTCAGGAGACAGAGACAGTCAGCTCTCTGTTAATTCAAGGCTGCCCTGATTGACATAGAAGCCAAAGCTACTTCAAAGTCCTCATCAAAAAGGGAGGGGGAATTATATTAAAAATTGAAACAGAATATCCACTAAATAGAATTTCAGGGCAAAATTATTTTTTATTTATTAAAGTGGAAAGGAAATAATAATTATAAAGTATGTGAAAAAATATAAAGAAGTAACATCAGCATCCATGGAATAAACTAAAATTTAACATAGTGGTAAATAGGCATATATGTGAAAATGTAAGACTAATACATGGTAGTGTTAGTGTGGTGTGTGCACACAGGTGAGTGTCTCTGTTTGTACAGGCCAGAGGTTAATGTCAACAATCTTTCTCAAAAAGTTCACCAGTCTTTGAAGACAAGGACAATCAACATGGCCACAATGACTCTGTTGATAGTGCCAGCTAATAAATTACCAAATTTCTCCAGTTTCCTCTTCCTCACTACTGAGATTATGGTACTACATTTCTGCACAGGGTTACTTACTTCACTTCTGGATATCTAAACTTCAGTCCTCATGCTTGTGGGGCAAGCATGTACTAATATTCACTCTCTTCAGTTTCAGACTAATATTTTTTATTGAAAATTTTATTTATATTTCAAATGGTATCCCCTTTCCTGGTTTCCCTCGAGAAATCCCCTATCCCATATACAGACTAATATTTTAATTGGATAAAATTCGTGCTTCATTTTCAATGTTTTCCCCAAAGCAATTATGTAAGACATTTGATTTATAAAATGATATGTGGTACTGTTGGTCCACCCATGGGGTGAAGCTAGTTCATATGGTCTAGGTTTAAGTTTATTTATTTTTGACAAAACCTCCTTTATTTAGGGTTCTTCAGTGCTTCAACCTCCCTTCTAGCCCACCAACCAGAGGTAGGTGGAAAAGAATCTTAATAGATAAATAGTATTGTGGGCCTGTATTAGAAGTGGCTCTTTAAAGCAATCCTACTCTTTGTTGTCAGGTTAACAGCAGTCTAGTTCAATAGCAAACACCAAACATGAATCATTAGTGATAACTTGATACAGCTAAAACAGTAAAGTCCTTCTGGATTGTCAAGAGTCAGAGAAAGCAGGCAAAACCAGCTTGAATCCTAGGAGAGAAAGCAGGAAAAACCAGCTTGAATCCTAGGAGAGAAAGCAGGAAAAACCAGCTTGCATCCTGGAAGAAGCTCTTTGGTGTGTTTCTCTCTTCTTTTTTTCATATTAAGTAAACACTGTTTTTATTACTCCTTTTTTGAGATTATGATATATCATTTTCTCTTTCCTTTTCTTCCCTCCAAGCCCTCCCATATGCTCCTCTGTTTCTCTCTTCTAAGTGAAGACCAACAAAGACCAGCAAAGTGTTTCACAGCATAACAATTCAAGAGCATCATCTCATTCTTAATGGGATTCCATTTATATTTTTTTCTAAATATCACATATCTTCTTGTCTTAGTCAGGGTTTCTATTCCTGCACAAACATCATGACCAAGAAGCAAGTTGGGGAGGAAAGGGTTTATTCAGCTTGTTTCCACATTGCTGTTTATCACCAAAGGAAGTCAGGACTGGAACTCAAGAAGGTCAGGAAGCAGGAGCTGATGCAGAGGCCATGGAGTGATGTTCCTTACTGACTTGCTTTCCCTGGCTTGCTCAGCCTGCTCTCTTATAAACCCAAGACTTCCAGCACAGGGATGGCACCACCCACAAGGGACCCTACCCCCTTGATCACTATTTGAGAAAATGCCCCACAGCTAGATCTAATGGAGGCACTTCCTCAACTGAAGCTCCCTTCTCTGTGATAATTCCAGCCTCTGTCAAGTTGACACACAAAACCAGCCAGGACACTTCTCAAGTGTCTGTTTTCAGCAAAGCATCACATGCTCTCCCACAAGACAATTTTCAGAAAAATATCATGTGACAGAAAGAAGTTGTGAAAGAAACCAGAAATTTCCTCTTCAATGTGGGAACCTCTTTGATAAATTAAGTACTATACTATCACAAAAGTAGTTTCCCTGTTATCTCTGTGAAATCCTGCCAATGATTCCATGAATGTATGGATCATGGTCCTTACCTCAGACTGGATGCTGATGCAATATGCCATGCCCCACATAGCTGGTGCTGGAAATCCAACTGGGGTGACAGAAAATGAAGAAAAAGCAGCCCTTGAAGAAACAGAAAAACATACATATTAAAGCAGTATTAGAGAGATTGTGATTGCTCTCATACAGAACAATCACCTAAGCTACCAGAAGCTCAATATATTTATTATATTGAAGGAAAGAGGGGTAAACTTGTCTTGAGGTCATGATGTGAAATCTCTGCATGGGAGAAATCTCCTGCTGTAAAAACTGTGGAGGAGTTTCAGCCTATACTTTCTGTACATGGATGTAAAGGCTAATAGTTTATCAAACGCATTCAAGGACCATAGGATGTCTTTGGCATCACTATGAGACTAACACATAGAAGGCATAGCCATTTCCATAGATTTATGGTATCAGGACCCTTGATATGGCTATGCCCATGTTATAAATACACATTTATTCAGGACTTAATGGACTCTACAATGACCTGTGGCGTGTGTGTTTGAATTGTTGCTACTGTTGTTTTTATGGGGATATAGTACTTCCTGAGGACCCAGCTATATAACTCCTGGGCATATACCCAAAAGATGCTCCAACATATAACAAGGACACATGATCTATTATGTTCATAGCAGCCTTATTTATAATAGGCAGAAGCTGGAAAGAGCCCAGATGTCCTTCAACAGAGGAATGGATACAAAAAAATGTGGTACATTTATATAATGGAGTACTACT
Organism: Montemys delectorum; assembly: GCA_019843815.1. Lineage (NCBI taxonomy): Eukaryota > Metazoa > Chordata > Mammalia > Rodentia > Muridae > Montemys > Montemys delectorum. The sequence continues at coordinate 6,533 of JADRCD010085652.1, read as the reverse complement.
GAGCTATTTAAATCAATGACTTCATGAAATTCTTAATTAAATGGATAGAATTAGAAACTATCATCCTGAGTGAGGTAACCCAGTCACATAAGAACATACATGGTATGCATTCACTAATGAGTGGATATTAGTCCAAAAGCTCAGAATATCCAAGATATAATTCACAGACCACATGATGCTCAAGAAGAAGGAAGACCAAAATGTGGATGCTTCAGTCCTTCTTAGAAAGGGGAACAAAATACTCACGAGAGGAAATAACAAAGATAAAGAGTGGAGCAGAGACTGAAGGAAAAGCCATCCAGAGACTGGCCCATCTGGGGATACATCCCACATACAGACACCAAACTCACACACTATTGTGGATACCAAGAAGTGCTTGCTGACAGGAGCCTGATATACTTGTCCTCCTGAGAGACAGAGCATTACAAATACAAAGGTGGATGCTCACAGCCAACAGTTAGACTGTGCACAGAGTCCCCAATGGAGAAACCCATGGCTCCAGCTGTGTAACAGAGGATAGCCTTGTCGGGCATCAATGGGAGGAGAGGCCTTGGGTCCTGTGAAGGCTGGATGCTTCAGTGTAAGGGGAATGTCAGGGCAGGGTGGCAGGAATTGGTGGATGGTTAGAAGAACACCCTCATAGAAGCAGGGGGAGTGGGGCGGTATAGGGGGTTTCTGGAGGGGAAACCAGGAAAGGGGATAACATTTGAAATGTAAATAAATAAAATATCCAATAAAAGGAAAATATATAAAATAAATAAGTAAAAGAATAAAATTTTAAAATGTATATTGTTTGTGACAGATACAATATTTTGTACCATGGAACAGGAACAACCCAAAATGAGATGTGCATTTTTCACACTAACAGTGTTGTTTAGGTGTTAATTAAACCAAAAACTTTTATTTGGTTAATTATTATATAATGAATGTGGGTTTTGTACCATCCTTAAATATATTATTTAAAAACAATCAAAAAACTAACATTCTTGAGATTATGAGGTGTGGTGATATGTACCTGTAATTCTACTACTCTAGAGGTTGGAATATGAGCATTCTTATAAGCTCAATCACAGGTGGTGTTACAAAGCAAGTGCCAGGCCGGCCTATACTAAAGTGGGTCACTGTATCAAAAATATAAATAAACACATGAATGAATAAACATGGTGTGACAAAAGTAGACGTTTCCAAGTTTCCCTGGCACTTTGAAGACCGTCAATATGCTTGTAGTACACTAACTTTATCTCCTGGCTGTTCTAGCTCCCATGGCATTTGCGCTGATTTATCTAGCATGGTATGAAATTACTTGTTTGTGTTGTTGAATGGAGCCTGGCTGTACTTGATTATGATTCAAAACACATTATTTATGTTGTTGTTAAGAGAGCAGTTTCAGGCCAAGGTGCTCATCCAACACTATTTTACTTAAGGAAATGATGTGGAGGAGCTCGTTCATAGACTTTCCTAAAGTGCTATTAGTTATTCCCAGTGCATACTTAATAAAAAATGACATTTGTTGATTAACAATGAATGTGTTTAGAGTTCTATTAAAACGTCCAGGCCCACACAATCTTTCCCTTCCCTTAGGGACATCAGGTGTCCTCCTCAATCACTTTTCATATTGTTTTTGGAGGCATGATCGATCACTGAACTAGACTCAATCTGTCAAGACTCACTGGTCAGTAGGTCTTATAGATTCTCTGTTCTTGACATTCTCAGTGCTGGGGCTATAAGTCCTTGGAGCCACATCAGGCTTTCCCGTAGAGTCCAGTTATCTAACCTCACTCTTCATGCCATCTCTGATGTCAGTTTACTTGCTTTGTCATCTCTCCAGCCAAAGGAACATACACAGGTCAGTTATCTACAGGTAAATAATCTATCGGTAAATAACAGATTCAACAAATAAATGCAAAAGAGCAAAGAAAATAGACAGAGCTCTGTACAAAAAAATGTGCTATTTATAGGGATGAGATAGCATTTATAAATTTCATTTCCATCATAAATGAAGTTTGAGCTCATTAATGTAACAGGGATAGTATGACACATCACCTAAAATTAATTATTAACTATTTCATAATTAAGTTGTGCCTACTGTGGAAAAGACTTGAAGCTGTTGATCTTTTGGTTTCTTTCCACTTGCTAACAAAATGGCCTTGTATTTTTTAAACCAATGTTAGTATCTAAAGGTCAGGGCTGACCTGCACATAGAGAAAATTATTGGGTATTAGTGATCCATGAAGCTCGATTTCAGAAAAAATATTCATAAATTTAAAAATGTGTACCTACCCATCTCGACACCTCAAATCACTGTAGGACTAGGTAAACCTCTGCTACTGAAGACAGTCAAGAAAGCCCAGGTAGGGAGACAGAATCTGTAGGCAAGCAACTTATTCAGGGACAGCCCCTGTTCTAGTTGTTGGAGAATCTGTATGAGGACCAAATTGAATGTTTGCTGAGTATGTGTGAGACACCTAGGTCCATCAGTAGGTCCATGTTCTTTGGTTGGTGGTTTAGTCCCTGGGACCCTGGGACCCTGGGACCCTGGGACCCTGGGACCCTGGGACCCTGGGACTCCTCCCCGCAAGGGTCCAGGTCTATTGAATCTGTTGGTCTTCTTATGGAGTTCCTATGCCATACAGGTTCCTTAACAATTCCCCCAACTCTTCCAGAAGATTTAAAGGTACACTGGGGAAACTCACCCTTCTCAGAGGTGAGGTTAAGGTGAGAATGAAGGCAGGAGCCATTTAAGGGGGTGCTGGGAGAAGAAGTGGGTTGTAATAAGGATTACAAAGGAACAAATAAACGGAAATAAGTTAAAAGTACGTTTGTGTTGTTCTTATTCGTGGCTTGTTAGGGCAACACTGCTTTTGACCCTAGACAAGAAATAGTGACAACCATGGGATGCTAACAATAGAAGAAACTAGAGCTCCCCAGGGACGAACACAATAATTGGTTATATCAGGGATGGCATTGAAATCAAATATATACAAGTAACATTATATGCAAATGAATTCATTTAGACATGTGATAATTAGAGAAAAATATGTCCCGAGATCCCGAGTTTCAGGGAGAACAACTCGGGGGTCCATAGTTGGGAGGAATTGGAGGGAGGAAGGAGTTTAAGTAACAGAAGAGAACTTACTTTTGTGGTTTTTCTTTCAGGGTTTCAGTGAAGAAACTCCCACGATAAGATACCAGCTTTTATTTGTCATAAACTGCTTTAGTTAGGGCTAACACAGGTTCTAAGTACTCACCAACTGCTCATGCCAACTCACTGACCTGAAGTCAAGTGCTCTCATTCTGAGAAAGCCCAACATAAATATTGTGAATGTCAGATGAAGACTTGCTGAAATTATGGGCTATTCTGGTGGAAACCAACTATTAATTGGTCAATGCTAAGGTCAGGTCATATATTTTCAAGTAGAATAATACAGAGTGACAAATTAAACAGCTTTTACTTACAATTTAGAAATACATGTACAATTATATAAGATGTATAATTATATAAGATATGTTGTACATGTATACATATATAAAGTAATATATTAATGAATATTGTCATATGTATAAAACATTAATAAAAGGAAAAGAGCATATAGAAATCAAAAGAAGTGAGTAAGAGGGTTTGGAGGGAGCAGAAAAATGTAGCATCCAGAAATTTGTTAAAAATTAAATATTTTAAAAGTGACTATAATGAATTACTTAACATATGCATATTACTACTTGAAACTAAGATGCTAAAAATGAGCATGATAAGATAAAAGACTAGAATGGTACCAGTTGTGAATGTTTGGTTTGACAATTTGTTTAGAATTTTAGCAACATTGTCCTCACCACATGAAGAGAGTAACCAGGAATTCTAGAAACATACCTTCCCACATGGAAGTCTCTAAAATAAAAATTTCATGAAATTCAGTTGTGATTCCATATGTATAAAAAAGATGTTGAACTGTTGCACTGAAAAATATTGTGTTCATAAAAGTTTAGTTAAAATAAATGTTGCAGAGTTAGAATCCCATTTATTTACCAATAGTTCAATTCAAGTGACATATTCTTTCACTCATTGCAGGGGTTAAATTCAGCTGTGAACTACCTTGTCCTGCCAAAGTACAATGCAAACCCTTGGTTCTTTAGGGCTATCTGAAACGCAAGTGGGAATTCTTTCATTGTTATTGAACGTCTGTGCATTGGATAAGTTCATAGAAAACCCATACAACAGAGGTTTGATAGCTAAAGAGGAGACAATATTAACATGGACAGCTTACTTCAGTTCTTTTACTATGCCCCCTACAAATCAAAGATGAATCAAAATTTACTCCATAAACTGATACTTACTTTAGTTACTACTACAAACTAGTTGTATCCAAAAGTAATGGTCATACAAATTTTTCATCTGTAAATACAAGGCTGTCTGCAACCTCCTGTACACTCTGTCTTTACTACTCACAGTTAAGATAAGCATCAAATAACCTTGGAGAAGGCCTTGCTAAGTGTAGGGATGTAACCATGATTACATCCTTGAAAGCATGACAAGAAATAAAACAGGTAAATAAATGGGAAATCTCTTCAGTCCAAAGTATTAAGAAAAATAAAACAACCAAAATCCCAAGATTAGCCAGATTATTCCAAGGCAGGTTTCCAGGTTTTTTATTCTCCATTCATGACAAAAGTCTCCCTTGATTCAATCTTGGACATTAATCAATTGGATATTGATTAATAAAGGTCAGACTCACTGAAGTACAGTGCATATGGGTCCTGATTCATGTAATACAAGGACAAGATAGTTAGGAAAAGGACCATGAGAAGAAATGCAGCTATCCAAAGAAAAATAGACTTTGTAGATTCGTCTTATCTGCAATGCAAATAAATAATTATTTCAGATCCATGTTTATTTGCATCAAAGCAGGCCGTTTATTCCTTTTGCTAAGAGAAATTGTAGCAAAAGTTTCTGCTCTTCGATGGATAGACAATTGGTAATAACATCAAGGACAATAGACTGCTTCTCTTACTCCTGGGAAATGGTAGAAAGTCCCTGGAACTGTATCAGGATAATAAGGAATATAAGACTTCCAGGTGTTCCACACAGAGGCTGCATGTGTGCAGTCATTATAATTCTGAGCTCCACCAAACTATCTCCTGAACAGTTGCAGTGGAGGATAATGGAGACTCACTTTGAGAAAGAAGGTTCTTAAGTGTAGCCTTGAGCCATAAACCTTTAGAAGCAAGATTAGTAGGCAATTTTTGGGTCTCATAGTTATAAGCTTTATAGGTGATTTCACCTGGAATTTGGCTCCTGCTTAACTATAGCTAGGATTCCTTCAAACACCTGTGCGCCCGAGGTTTGTTACCAGGGCATCATGGCCATTTTCAAGAGATGAATTAGGCCAGCTGTTTTGGAATTGGTAAGGGATCAATTTGAGACAAAAAGGCCTAGGAGATGACAGAGAGGGAGGAAGTGGAGAATCTAACTGAAAAGTCAAGCTTTTCATGTCACAGTGATGAGCTCTGCATTCCCCGACTTGTCGTTTTGAATTCCTCCCTGAAATAGCACAAATTCTGAATTCCAATGGAACAACACCTGTTCCAACCCCAGGGCAGGCTTTTGGGCAGTAATCCTTTTGGATACCAAATCATTCAACTCTGCTAAATAATTAGTGAATCAAGTTTCTGCACTGATTTCCATTCCTCTGTGCAAACCTAACTCTCCTCCTATTTGAATCAGCTCATAAGAAAAAACTCTACAGAGTATATATACAGTCTCTGGTTTAATTCTGTACGATATCATCCCAATCTTTGAAGTAGCACTTGCTATGATGACCTTTAATAAACATTTAATTATAAATTCAAAAGATGCTGTCTTATCTATTTATCTACTGTCTATACCTAAGGAGTCATTTTGAAAATAGAAAATAAAGGATAATATCCACTAAATCAAGGAGGAAGCTTGTATGCTAAGTCACTTTATTACTTATTTCACACATAATTTATTCTTTTTGCACACTAATAAGATAAAAATAATGACATATTTGCAGGTGGCCTCTGAAAATCTGTCAGTCTACAGTATATTGCTGTTTTTATTGTGACAATAAACATACCCTAAATATTATTATCAAGACCATGATTAAAACTTTGAGGAAGAAAAATTGTAATATAATATCATGTAAAAATTAATCTACACATATCTGTCCTATAGTTGAAGCCCAAGACTGATTGCCCTGCAAAGTAAATGGTTCTAAACATTTAATATTTATTACTGGCGTTATTCACTACATCAAGGGTATCCAAACTATTGAACAGCCATATCTGTCAGTTTCCTCACATTGTAGACTTAGGGTAGTACACAGCACCCAGAAAAGTAAAATCTCACTAGACTTTTATATATGACGATAGATTAGAAGGAAAAACTTCAGGACTAGCATAAAAATAGAAACAGTAATTTGAAAAGAGAATCAACCCCAGCATTAATTTCTGTCACTTGCTGAACAATCACACAGTGAGTCATTAAGTTATTAATTTTCCTCAATTCTTTTGTGTTTACT
>JADRCD010085626.1:0-19832 GCA_019843815.1 Montemys delectorum | reverse complement strand
TTTTTTTCTCATTATTTTGAGTACTAATAATCAACCCAAGTTAGCAGGTGACACAGTTCTTGCAGAAAGCCTAGGGTTGGCTTTGAATACACAGTTATGTATTTTTATAAAATCATCAGAAATTGTAGGTGTCACAAGGTAAAGACTGAGATTTAAACAAGAGTATAATTTCTTTTGTCACTCAGACTTAAAAGGACCAACTCAAGTTTTGGTTCAAAGTTTAACCATTTCTGGAACAATAAAAAATGAAATTATAAGCTTGTAAATCAAATACACAAAAATAAAGATGTTGCCAAAATGCTATAGCAAAGAAAAAATGTGTCAATGTGCATGAGTGTGTGTGAAATCATCAGTTTTTATTTAAGAGAGCCTTTGGATGCTGTCATATATTCATTTTCTAATATTCTTGCTGTTATTTAATCTACACAGTACATAAGGCAACCCATTTGTAAGAAACACTCAGAACATCTAGCTGCAACCCACTGATACTGCTTTCCTAGAGAAATGTGACAAAGAATTAAAACAGATGTTGGTCTAGCCAGGCATAAAGTGAGAATCAATTACAGCGATTTTCTTTCCTGAAGTAATTTCATTTTAGAGAGCATCTAAGAGAAAACCTTTCTGATCTAAATGAAGAAAGCCTTTCTTTGAGATACACATGAGTAGGAAATGATACATATCTGTCTGCATCCTCTAAGAATTAAATTGCCTCTGCTTCAGCTATATAAATGTTTAATTTTTTTCATCCTCAGTCATATAGTAAAGTTTCTCAGAAAGTATATTATCTCTGCAGATGTCACCACTCGCCAATTAAGGAAAGAAGCAGGGTACAATTGGAAGTGACCTCTCTATATTACAGACTTTGACACTTGGATCTCCGGAGGAGGGAATGGATTAGACAATTTAACAGAATTTATACTGGCTAATTTTTTTTCCATGAAAAACATTTTGTTTTGTGAATCAGGCATTTTTTGGATTCATTTAGAAAACCAAAACAAAAGAGTTTAATGATGTTTACAGTAAAATGAGACAGCTGAAGACCAGCACGTAATCACCATATTTTGTTTTCTCATCTTTAAGACTTTTAGCAGTAGGGCTTCCAGCTGAGCACGAGACTAGCTTTTCTCAAGACATAGCCAAGCATCCTGAAGCTTCACTGAGCCTAAACACCAAATTGAATTCATACTTCTTAATTGGAAAAGACAGGCTGGTTGCATACCATGTTTACATCAGTAAAATATTGAAAACGACATTTGTGCCCAAGTCCATATGAACAATCTGCCTCAGTTAAACTCTGCTAGTGTTTTAGTACCCTGGTTTCTGCCTCACACAGTTTTAAAGAGCATGTCTTCCTAAAAGTACTTGTATATGGATTCATAAAAACAGCCTCTTTTCGTACATAAGGATGTGGTTCCTTACATGTGCTTTGAGACTCACTTCACAATAACAGAAGGGTTTGCACAGAGTCAGTCACATTCTCTTAGCCTGCCTCCCCTGTAATCAAGGACACAGACTTCTGTAGTAGTTCCCTGGCTTTGGAATAGTAACCCTGCGGGCAAAATGTAGAGTCTAGCACTTTGTATCCCCAGGAAAGACCACGTGATCTGTGAGCAGAGAACAGTCGCTGGGGTAAGTTAACCAGACTAGTAGAGAAAGAAACCCCACCTCTCTGGTCTCATTGGAGCTATGTTCTATGCAGTTTAATTGATCAGCTGAATCCATGCACTATAGCATAAACAGTCATTTATTCCTGGTGAGAAAGCATCTGCTTACTTCCTATGAGCTCAGTGCAGTTATTATCAAAGAGAATGTAGATGCAGTCAGCTTATAAAATGCCCCCAATGTTATACAAGAGGGTAGACTTATCTCAATAGATGTTGTACATCTCAAAACTCTCTAGATGCTGCTAATAGGTGAACAAACTAATAACATATGCAAGGCAATAAAGTAGTACAATGAATCTAGAAAGACTCTAGGTTCTTTGGAGCACACAGTTTCAATTTAAAATTGTCCAGCCCTTACCATGGTCAGGCATCTGAGATCCCATGGAGGTCACACTGGTGTTCAGGACATCATTCACAGCAGTATCGCAGTACAGGCTCCTCTGGACATCATGCTCACTGTCAGTCTGGTCACTCTCCTCATGCCCACTATCCTTCAGGCTGTTGCCCTCTAGGTCCTTGAAGGTGGAGCTGCTGGGTTGAAGAAAGTATGTTAATTTACAACTGTGATAAATCTTACTTTTAAAATCTTTCCTAGCCAGGATGATGTCAGCTCTGTATGGAGTCCAGCAGTAGCTAGATTGTCCAAAAGGGTAGAAATATGAAGAAGAGACATTTCTGTTAGAAGATAATAGAATTTAACAATAAAAAGAGGTTCTCAGTATTGGATGCTGATACAGCTAATATGCTCATTTGCTTCTTTATAGTGCTTCACCACAGGCAAGGTAGTTGGAGATTGAAATCTAAAAACATTTCTAAATAATATCACAATTCTGATTTTTTCCCATTCTTATACAATTAAAATCAAATAGAAATAGTTAATGTTTTCTGAGAACTTACTGTTCATGAGTTACTGTTTTAATAAATCACCATTAACTTTCTAAGTCATATTGGCTGTATAAAGAAAATAAGCTAATAATATTCTTATTTATACATGACACAACAGAGTTTTATAGACGTTAAATAACTTGCACAAGGTCACACTGATGACAAAACGAAACAAAACAAAACAAAACAAGTGCAGCACATCTAAGACCAAACTCAGCTTGTCAAATGTCAGTGGTTAAAATTGTTTCTCTAGAGAATCTACTAATCATCAACTATAAAAAGCAAAAATGGTGGAAACTAAGGTAGTGTAATTAAAATTAAAAGGATGATCAGGGTTGAAGAAAACCAGGTGAGTCTCCTGCTTCTTTGATTGCTTACAGAGTCTCATTCTGTACCCCAGGTTGACCAGGACCTTGATATGTAGTCAACATTGGCCTTTGAACTTGTGATAAGTCCCTTCTTCAGGCTTCTCCTGCATCTTGGAATTACAAGCCTAAAATACCACATCTGGCTCCCCTGTCAGTTTTGAGTAAAAATGGCGGAGGGACCAATTCAAAGAAAAGGATGACTAGATGTAGCTGAGGAAATCATTGGTGCACAGAATGGGTTTGGTCTAATTTTATGTATCTATTTGCCTGGGCAAAGGATGATCCAGGTAGCTAGTTACGCCTTATTTCAGAATGTGTCTTTGAGTGTGTTAGCTGAAGAGATTAGCATTTAGATTGAAGAACTGAGTAAAGCATGAATCTTTCCCCAATGTTGGTAGGATTCATCCAATCCATTGAAGACGTCCTGAAAAGAACAATAAGCAAAAGGTTGAATATCCTTACTACTTGAACTGGGACATCAATATTCTCCCATATTCAGAACTCCTCATTTTCAGGCTTCCAGGCTCAGATTGGAATCTCTACAACTGGGTTTCTAATTCTCAGGCTTTCAAATTATACCATCAGCATCTTCTAGTTTATTGGTGACCAAGCACAAAATTTCTGAAAACTCCACAACTACATGAATCAGTGTTTTAAACTTTGAACATTCACAGCCCTGCCTCTCAGAGACATTAAAAAGTTCACTGCATATGGTGAGGGCTATGTCATGGACCAGGGACATGCTGTCACTCTGCACATTTGTCCTAGAAGAAGCCTATAAAATTAACTCAAGACCAACCTTGAACTGGTGAATGCTTGGTGACATAAACATAAAAACTGAAAGATTATAAGAAAACTGGAAAGCTATGGTTATAAGAAAATGAGGAGTCTGGTGATGTAACACACTGTCCTGTTAGTTAATTATTTCAGAAAATATATCTGAGCATCAAAGTCTTTAAAATCCAAATCGCTCAACAGGCCAACTTACTCAGCTCCTCCAAATTATGTCACAGAGAAATCTCAGTCCAATCAGCCTACCAGGATGTAAGTATTTAAGAATATCCTATAATTCTTTCATGGTCAAAAAGACAAATTGAAAACTCATGATTTAAAGACTTTTTTTTACCATTTCTAGCTTCATGGCACAGATTCTATGGTTTCCTGTATATACTCATCCAAAATTTAAATAGATTCAAAGTTTATATTTTAGAAATAAAAATTGGCCCTGCCTACAAGCACTCATAATACCTCAAGAGAGAACCAATGACCTGCCTGCATGTTATTACAGACTGTTCCACTTTTATGATAAATATTAGCTTTCAACCTATATTATCTGGTTGTGAAACATAATGAAAAGTTCTTTAAATCTTCAGCGCAAAAACTGCCATGTTAAGCCAAAGAACTCAAGGCTAAATTGAATGCATTTCAGTAGTTGCCAAAATTTGCTTGAGTTATATGATAGTGAATGAAATAGTCTAAAGACAAATGTAATTGGCCATCCCTTAGAATAGGGCTTCTTAATCTTGGTACTATTGAATTTTTAGGTCACATAATTCTCTGTTGTGTACATCCTGTGCATTATGAGATGTTTAATGGGTCTTTTGGCCTTTGCCCATTAGTTGTCAGTGATGACCACCATGAAGTTTAGCAATTAAAAACCTCTCCAGGGAAACACTGCAAATCACTCTTGGTTGAGAACAACTGTTCTACATTCTTTCACCAGTATTAGTGTAACATGGTGGGCAGACAAAAGCACCAAAGTTGAAGTCATTAGGGCCAGTGATAATGTACAATCTGTCGCTTTTCGTGGCTCTAGGCTCCACATCTAATCCTTGATTTCCTTGCCTTGATAGATTCACTTGATAAAATTCTCCCTCACAAGACCATCCTGAAGACTCAATAAGGTACTTTGCATGAAAAACCAGATAGAAATAGATGTCCAAAGAAATTAGCATTATTTAATATGATCACTATTATGTATTATAATGTTTCATTCACATTGCAGTTAAATAATATAGCCATGGTATTTTATGGGATTGTTATAAGAATTTTATATTTATTTAATGAATTTTCCTATCTTCTGTAAACACTTGTCAGCCATTGTCCATTATGTCTTTTCTCCTAAAATTGGGAACCAGGAAAATATATCTCCTGTCAAATATATGTCCTTGCTTTATTGAATGATAAAAACTATATGACCTGATGCCCTTTTCATTTTGGCTTGGCTTCTCAAAAGCTTCAAGGTAAGCATGATGTTTAATTGCACTGAGTTATTGACCTGGAAGCTGGTGATCTCTATCTCACTTCTCCTAATTGGTTTTAAATCTGTCTTTTTAAAATTTTGTCATCCATTTTATATGCATCAGAATGCTGCAATCAACCTCAAGGCTTCTGGGGAGGTGGGAGTTCCAGGTAAAAAATAGAAAATATTAAAACTGGGAAAGATTAGCTACTATGATCTAAGGAACTGCTGGTGTGGGCAAAAGAAGAAAAATCACAAAGGTATAGCCACTACCCCTTCAAACCTCAGGATAGTTAACTCATTTAAAGATCAGTTTGCCCATCTGACAAACTAAGTACCGCTTACTGTGATCTTGTAGGGACATTTAGTGGCTTAATGAATGGATTTGTGTAAGGCAGTTTAAGAACCAGTGAGCAAGAAGCTGCAAACAGTAAAACAGCTGATAAATGGCTACTCACCCAAAACAAATAACAATTGATGCCCTGGCATAAAAATGCTGATTTCACTTGCTTTATTACCTGTGTACCTCTTGGGAGATGAGACACTTGTAAAACAACTTTTGTGGGACAATAAATTAGGGGCACCTGTTTTCAATGGTATTGTAAATGCAAATGTTTCTATTAGTGCTCTGGTGGCCAACAGAGGGACAAGCTCACCTTAAAACACCTAGAGCAGAGTCCTACACATGTGTTGGATGGAAGAACATTATACTCATACTAACCTGTATGTGTCCTTTAAAATATTACTTTTGCAAAAGACAGAAGAATCGGAAAGGATACAGGTCAAATCTCTAATAAGTGATCCCACATACCTAGAGAATGCCATTTATGACTAAGAAGAGTCAAAAAGAGTATGGTAACTGGAGTTAAGGAAATATAATTCAGAGTGTTTTCCAGACACTTCTGTCACTAACCACCTGAACCACCTGTTAAATATATGCTAATATTTGGAATTTCAGTAGAGATAGAGCAACAGGCTGCCTTTCCCGATGCATACTGTTGTTCAGAAATTGCTGCTGTAAAAGAAAAATTTTAATGAAAATAAATAATTTCCCTCTGCTCCTTTCTCCTATTTATCTGAAAAACATGTACCAAGTACTGACCGCATACATGGCGCCATGCCACATGCTACAGAACTCCTGTACTATTTTGGTAGTGAAGAAAACCACCATGCATAGCTTAGAAGCCAGGGTTCGTTTTCTTTTCTAAACTGCTTCTGATGTGTTGCTCAATTACCGTTGTGTTTTCTTTGAGCTACAGCCTCATGCTCTACTTGATATGGCTCCAAAAGCACTCCAGGAGTTGATATTAGCCAGCAGTGCAGAGAATAGGCTTGAGGAAAAGAACATTGCAGCTGTGGAAAGAAAAAGTAGCACAGCTGGCCTTCCTTACTTTGAGAAGATAGCAGGGATGCAAACACAGTGGTGCTAAAATCCATCCAGGAAAAAAAAAACAAAAACAAAAACAAAAACAAAAAAAACTTGCTTAGTTTGCTAACCTGGGTTTCTCTCAGAAACCAACTTGGGTACATCCTCAGATTACAGATAATGTTACAGAAAAATACTAAACTTCAGAGAGATGACATTGGAAATGCAAATGTTTCTATTACTGCTCTGGTGGCCAGCAGAGGAACAAGTTCATCTTAAAACACCTAGAGCAGGGTTTTGGAGATATAATGTTGGAATTCTTCCATCCAGAAAATTATGGGGAGTGCTGACTTCGGCAGCACATATACAGAAAATTATGGGGAATATGCCATAGACCTTCTTTGTCCCCTCTAACCCATTCTTCATGGCTTTTCAATGTTAAGTCATGTCTATGAGACATTTTTCCCCTTTGGATTTCTATTGAGATTGCCCCAATGGATGCTAAAACAGAAATTTTGATGGTAGGAGAAGATTAATGTTAAGGTGCTAACTGTCCTATGAAATCACCCTATTATGATCAAAACCTTCAACTGACCAGAAGGTAGTATTACTCCTCCCTTGTTTCTCCTAGTGAGTCTTTTCTGTAGTATTTTCAATTCCTTTGTCTTTATACCAGAAGAATGAAATGCATCTTGCCCCACCTATTTTATTATTTCATATAGGAACCATGACTACTACAAGAATGGTCCAGAGATGGCCAATGCTCAACTAGCAAATGTAGACAGGAGTGAAAGAATAAAGTTATCTGTGTATAAAGAGTCTGGCCAGGAAAGCCAAAGACAACAGTCCAAGAAATGTCCTTGGATAACTAGAAAGTAGATGTAAGATGAGAAAGATTTATAGGAAAACGAATTTTAAGAACTAGGCTGAACTTCACTTGGCTTTTTTGGAAATTCTGAGATTTCCTAATAAAATTAAGACTATGAACAAGATTTGGAATTTCCTGTCCAGGAAATTTTTTCAGACAAACATGGGTCTTAAACATCTTGGTGGACAGTTAATGACTTTTCCCATGGCTTGATCCCCTTGGGGGTCAGTGTTAATATTAGTCACCACTGTTGTTTCCTACCAACTTTACACTTGTAGCAATTATTCTGCAGAAAAAGATAACACACCAAACATCCTGTTTCTTTCTGGGTATTGGAATTTGCTTAAATGCAACTGAGCCCATAAAAACCTCCATGGTCTCCCAAAACCATCACAGTTCTATTTTTAAAAAACTGACAAAAATGTGTGTGTGGTTCCTAGTAATCATGTGGTCACTGGTAAATAAACTACTGTTTATTAGGTCCACATCTAGAAATATTTCCTCCAGGAGCTCATTCAGTTCCAGGATTCAGTCTTTGTGCACATGTGTGTATAAAAGTATGTGTAACGTAATTAATCAAAATCAGAGGTTTCTAGTGAGTCTCAAAGCTGCTGTGGAAATCCATGTATCTCCAAAACTAAATGCTTTAACACAAGGCTTTATCTCATAAGTCAGCCTTGTAAGTTGGATATTTGAAGCTGATCTAAGATTTGCAGGTCCCCAGGAGTCTTAGCTTTCTAGTAGGCTATGAAAATCAGGCTTGAATTATCAGTTTAACTTAGTCAGAGAATTTCCAGGTACCCAGAATGAGCTAGCTCCAGAGACCTGTAAGGATCAACCAAGTCACTGTTTTTACCAGTTCAAAAAGAAGCTTTGAAAATAACAGTCCTGAAGCAGAAAACAAAGCAGTGTTTTCCTGCAAAGCCCCTCTAACCAGTACATGTAAAGAGGCTTTTTCATTCTTCCTAAAAGAAATTACTTAGACAATTTCCCATGCCTTACCTTTTGTTCAGGGGATTCTTTCCAACATTTCCAAAATTTTCCAAATTATACTATGACAGGTAATACAAGCATAACCATTTTTAAGATGACTAATGATCATCACTGAAGGTCACTAGCTATCCTAAGCCAATACAGATAAATCTACCATAGTTTGGGGGGTTAGTGCTGCATCATAAATTAAATTAGATTTAAATTTGAGTTTCTTGTACAACGAGAAATGATTTTGTTTTCCCTTTGAATCCCACTCTTACAGGGATAGAAATTTATGGGATTACAGCCAGCAAAATAATAGAATTTTCAGATCTTCTCCACTGCAGCTCTAATATACTGTTTGCTCGTCTGCTTTACTGCTATTATTTTAACAAACATACTCAGTGTTCAATTTTAGCTGCAGAATAACCACTGGACCATTAAAAAAGGCTATTTACATGAAACAGCAATAAAGGCATCATCTGAATGGTCAAGTGATGTGCTACTATTGGACACGACATTCTCTCCTTTGCTTAATTCTAACTCTTTAGAGGGTTTGCTAATCTCTTTTTGTTCCCCACTGCAAGAATTTAGGGCATATTATATCAATGGAATCTTCCCAATATTCACCTCTACTCTGTACTCACAATATAGCTAGGTTGTAACCAAATCATACAAATTTCAAATTTCATCTAAAACACTTCAAAGTGTCTTGACAAGTATTAAATTAGAAAATTTTCTTTTCCTCTCTCATCTGAAAAGCACTA
Source organism: Montemys delectorum (assembly GCA_019843815.1). Classification (NCBI taxonomy): domain Eukaryota; kingdom Metazoa; phylum Chordata; class Mammalia; order Rodentia; family Muridae; genus Montemys; species Montemys delectorum. The sequence goes on along the minus strand of JADRCD010085626.1, from coordinate 10,700 downwards.
TAAAAGATATTTCATCTGTCATTTAAATGTATTTTAAATTTTCACAACTGTCAAAATAATAACAGTTGCAGAACGTACTACAAACACCACAGGAGAACAAAAGTTGAGGCCGCCTATTATTTAAACTGGGTAGCAACAAAAATTTAGATGTCAGTTTGATTTTGAAACTTTTCCAAGCTTTTTTATATTAATTCCAAAATTATAAGTAAAATATCTCACGTCATCCTGATTTCATTTTTAATTTTGCATATATTTGATGAAAATAAATATGATGTAAGACCAACAGTCATTCTCTTTGTATGATATAACTGACAGTGATCCTTGTTTTCTGTATTTTCTCTAAATTTCCCACACTTCCTAGCAAAGTACATAGGCATTTGTTACAATATCTAAAAGGACATAGGTCTTAAGAATTAATGCTTTGATGTGTGTGTGTGTGTGTGTGTGTGTGTGTGTGTGTGTGTGTATACATACAATCAAGCTCAGAAGTAGGAATGTGAAAGCAAACCAACCTACCTTTTGATTAAATGGGCACGGCTATTCACGTAGTTAGAGTCAAAGGAATAGTTTTCGGTCTGCAATGAGAAAGAAAAAAGATTAAAAATGACTCAAAATAAGAGGCCAAGTGTTCTACTTAAAAGGATAGATTTGTGTGTGTGTGTGTGTGTGTGTGTGTGTGTGCACGCGCGCAAAAAAAAAATGAATGAACCAAAAGCAAAGCAATAGTTGGGCAGCAGATTGATGAATGCCTTCTTTGAGGGTCCCCAACTTCCCTCCAAAAGAAGCAACCTATTCTTGGAGACCAGGGTGGAATTGATAAAAAAAACATTCTCTAGAATATGGCTGGCTACTGACCATGTAACCACTTAGAGAGAAAAGACAGTATGACTCACAATCGTTACAGAAACTAATTGCTTCCCATTCCCCAGTGGAGACCATTTTATGCCCATCAAATTGACTATAAGTTCAAAGGTATTTTTATTAGAAGTAGATAATTAACATGTTAAAATATTTATTCCAAAGATATGGAAATGTGGCAAGGTGATCCCCTACTGTGGATTTAAACTCTGCACTTCCCTTTGTTTTAAGACATTTGCTCAGCATCCCTTACACAGGATGGCTTTCCTTTTATCACAGGTATAAAGGCAAACAAGTATTATGCCCAAAACAGGGTAAAGGGCAGTCCACAGGGGGTACCAAAGCCTTTCATGTGAAACATGAAGTTTGCAAGCAAACCTCTGTCTTGGCTCTTATCATTAAAACACTACTGCCTAATCCAGTTACAGTAGCTGGCTGCAGCAAGGGCTTTATAAAAGCAAATGCAGGGCACCTGCTAGATGAAAGAGATGGGAAAACAGCTTTTGGGCACCTGAAATCCTGGTAGACTGAAGGGGGACAGCCTGAAAATGGGTAGAAAAAGCCAAGGAAGCATCCAAACTGAAGTCAGTATCCTAGAAAACGTGATCTTACACCCAGTGTTAAAAACACAGCACTTGTTGAACCTTTGTAGGAACTCCAAATGCTCAAACACATCTCTTCCCCAATCTTGCCGTTTGGCCACGCCCACCATTCTTTAGAAGGCTTCTGCAATCGCTTCAACTGAAAGTGCATGGAAATGGAAACATACTAGCTGTCTAGAGAACAAAATAGCAGATTCATTTCAGACGACCACCCGTCAGACATTGCCTGCTCTAGGCTGCTAGAGGCAGTCCTTGCATTCAAAGACTCACAGTGTGATAGAGGAGAAAATGAGGCAAGTAACAGCAGATCCAGTTACCACATGGACACTACACAGCCAAAAGTCAGGGTAAGGGTCCTAGATATCTACAGTAGGTAGATAGTTGACACTGAAGAGTTGGGAGGGGAAAAACGGGAAGGAGAATTGGAAAGGAAACAAAAACCCACCAGTGTCCTGTAATTCCGCTCAAGTGTCCATGTTCCCTATGCAGCTCCCACTTGAAGACAAACTGTACAACATCTACTTACACTGTTTTCATCTCAATATTTACATACCCTTTAGTGTAAACACAAGTTTTGATGATATTGGAGGAAATGGTTTTCAAGAATAAAAATAAAAATTGTCAGTGCATTTCTACTTTATTGATGGGGAAGTGAATGCTGAGGTTGTAACAAAAGTCATTGGTAGAGGACAGGGCAAGCTTGAAACTGTATTGGGAACATGACCTTAGTGTTTGCTATATTAAGTCATTCAGCAGTCATTTAACCAGGAAACATTTGAGCAAATTCATTTTACCAACACAATGGGCAAAATAGTGTTGCTGAAGTATGTTTGATTTTGTTTTATGATAGAGCAATATACAAGTTAACAAGAAGCTATCAGCTCCTCAAAATCATGCTACCCTGTGAAAACAGGGAGCTGACTGATCTCTGTGATTCACATCTCTGTTTCACTGAACAACCTTTGTGAAACGGCTTAATTTCTCTGTGCCTCAGCTTTCTACTATGAGAAATACAAACCATGGGAGCATGAATCCGAAAGAGAAATTCAACAGCACAAGAATCATGATGAGATTCCACAACAACACTGCTTTCTATGGAGCTTGACACACTGTAAGTAGAACCAGACATTTACATCCAAATAAAAACAGGGTAAAGAGCGATTAAAAAAAAAAAAAAAAAGATTTCTCAACTGAGGAATGCCGAATGGCTGAGAAGCACCTAAAGAAAGGTTCAACAACCTTAGTCATCAGGGAAATGCAAATCAAAACAATTCTGAGAATTATTCTTACACCTTACAACAGTCAGAACGGCTAAGATCAAATATTCAGGTGACAGCAGATGCTGGAGAGGTTGTGGAGAAAAAGAAACACTCCTTCATTGCTGGTGGGATTGCAAGCTGTTACAACCACTCTGGAAATCAGTTTGGCAGTTCCTCAGAAAATTGGACATAGTACTACCAGAGGACCCAGCTATACCACTCCTGGGCATATACCTAGAAGATGCTCCAACATGTAATAAGGACACATGCCCCACTATGTTCATAGCAGCCTTATTTATAATAGCCAGAAACTGGAAACAACCCAGATGTCCCTCAACAGAGGAATAGATACAGAAAATGTGGTACATCTACACAATGGAGTACTACTCAGCTATTAAAAACAAGGAATTTATGAAATTCTTAGGGAAATGGATGGATCTGGAGAATATCATCCTGAGCGAGGTAACCCAATCACAAAAGAACACACAAGGTATGCACTCTCTGATAAGTAGATATTAGCCCAGAAGATCGAAATACACAAAGTAGAACCCACAAACCATAAGAAACTCAAGAAGAAGGAAGAACAAAGTGTGAATACTTAGTTCCTTCTTAAAAGGGGAACAAAATACCCGTGGAAGGAGTTGTAGAGGGTAACTATGGAGCAAAGACTAAAGGAAGGACAATTCAGAGACTGCTCCACCTGGGAATCCTTCCCATATTCAATCATCAAATCCAGACACTATTGTAGATGCCAGCAAGTGCTGGACGACAGGAGCCTGATATAGCTGTCTCCTGAGAGGCTCTGACAGTACCCGACTAATACAGAAGTAGAGGCTCACAGCCATCCATTAGACTGAGCAAAGAGTCCCCAATGAAGGAGCTAGAGAAAGGATTCAAGGAGCTGAAGGGTTTGCAGCTCCTTAGGACGAACAACAATATGAACTAGCTTGTATCCTCAGAACTCCCAGGGACTAAACCACCAACCAAAGAGCACACATGGTGGGACTCCTGGCTCCAGCAACATATGTATAGCAGAGGATGGCCTAGTTGGTCATCAGTGGGAGGAGAGGCCCTTGTCCCTGTGAAGGTTCTATGCCCCTGTGTATGGGAATGCCAGGGTCAGGAAGCAGGAGAGGGTGGGGTGGTCAGCAGGGGGAGGGGGAGCAACAGGGTTTGGTTTTGGTTTTGTTTTTGTTCTTGTTTTCTTTTTTTCGGAGGGGAAACCGGGGAAGGAAATATCATATGACATGTAAATAAAGAAAATATCTAATAAAAAAATATACCATCTACCAAAGATGCTGAGATAATTGGTCTGGAATTCCTACTACTTTTAAAGTTTCTCCAGCAAATTGAATGCACCTCCATGGTGAAGTCCAAGGGTCATGAATAAGGAACTAGCTATAGGCTTTGGGCAAATGTCTCACGTTTGCTAATACAAGCTCAACTGATCATATGATAGCACTTCTGTAAGTTTACCAGTCAAAGTGATCTCAGTGTAGAATAAAGAACCCCAGAAGAAACAGACTTTTCAAGAAATAATAACAGAGATTTCCTTTTTGTGTGAATATACTAGCTCCTGGTTAGCCTTATTTAATCAAAATTTGCTTGACATTATTCCAATCCCATCTCTAAGTATTCTAAATGGCAAATAACATGAAACATTTGAGAGGGAAATTTTTCTCTAAATGTCACATTAATTTAACTAGAAAATGTCCCCATCTCTAATGAGACAGCCAGGTTAACACAGAAATGCAGCAAAGAGATAAGAACAACATTTGTTTCTGAAAACGTAATTCTGACATTATAAATGGGTCAGAGCAAACTTTTATTTCTGGTCTTGATGGGAAATATGTCACTTTTAAAGTCACCCAATACATTCACAAATTCTTTCTCTAACTAGAAGCCTTTTTCCCTTAGGAATTTATCAAAAGCAGGCTTCTTAGTTGGTCTTGATTTAGTAAAACCTTGGTTTTTCTTCAGTGTGTAAAGAATGAATATTTCTGGATAGCTAAGCTGTCCAGAGGTTAGGCTTTTTCCCTTTTTATAACTGAAACAACCATACTGCTTTCTTACTTGTTTCTGAAAAGTATCACCAAACTGCCCTCTTCGGATTAGAAAATCCTAATAATTTAGCCTTTCCTTTGTTGTTTGTGGGTACCCTTCTATACAGAAAATACCGAGACATGTGAGTTTAACCTGTAACTTCAGTGACCATAAAGCACTGTTTGGGGATAGCTCACAGCTTTAACTTCAGAGGAACCCTACATGTTACCATCTCTCAAGACCCTTCTGCCATTTTACGTCAGATGCTTTTACTTCAGTGTGTTCTTGGAAACTACAAAATTATATGTATGAGCATAGTCTAGAAAATGAGCTAATATATTGTGGGTAGAGAGTGTAAAGAGGTGGTTCTAAAGTAGAAATTACACTGTCTTCAATATATGAAGTTTGTGCAGTGTTTTAGGTTTTGTGGGGTTTCATTTTTTATTTTTATTTTTTATTTATTTTTTTGTATGTCGGCTATTTTTATTTTTTTTTTTATTTTTTGTATGTCGGCTGCTTAGGCACCTTCTTTGTTTGCTACTTTCTATCCTCTGCATCCTTCTGGATATATGAAATTTAGAGTGAGACTTTAGGGTAGGTGATATGTTATGTTTCTATGTTAATAAGTCTGGCACATCCGAAGTCAAATACTTCCACTTTGTCAGGCCCTCAAGGTAGCAGAGGATGCCCTACTTTAATTGTCATTTTGTATTACTTTTACAGTTCACTGAGTTGTGCCCTAGTCTCTGCAAGACTGACTGCAGCTCTCTCAGCACCACATTTATCACTAGAAGAGACTTAAACCCTAAGGAGAAAGAAGCCCAATAAATGCAAATATCCAGGACTAGACTCTTTGCCCAATGGCACAAATCCCCAGGCCACTACACAAGCTATAAAAAGGTTTCCGACCTGGGATTAAAACAGAGATTTTTTTTCAGACCTAAAGGTTTGTATTTGAAAAACGAACAATCTTTTAAATTGCACTTTAAAATTCCCACCAAACTGAAGAGCATTACAACTGCAATTCACTCTTTTTAAATGGTTAACTCTTAACTCATCTTTGCAATACAAACTGTGAAACTGAAACCCCTAATCAGATGCACACCAAAGTGATATTTAATTGCTGCTTATTTTCTTAACAGCTAACTTCCAATAATAATAATTGTGTCCATTGATCAGTGATGAAAATACCCAGAACCTTTTCCAAAACTGAATACTGTATTTTTTTTTGATATTCAAAGACCATCATTTCACAGGATTTTTTTTAAATGAAGTGACAAATGACTTTTTTCCTGCTTCCTATGCCTAACACATAAAAATGAAAATGTAAGTTCTGCATAGCAGTAAAGTCAAAATGCCTCCAGCTAGAATGTATATTCAAAGACTCATTCATCCACACAGCAACAGATAAAATAGAAATTACTGGCAGCAGAATAAAGGGTACCAACCCAGAGTTCCTACCACAAGGAAAGACAACCACTAACCACATAAGGATGCTTTCTATACACTCAAGCTCCAGTTCTGACACACTAATGCATATATTTTCAAGCAGGCAGGCACACATGTATGCACATACCTCAATTTTCTACCCATGGCTGTCACTCACTCCCAGATGACCTTGGATTGATCATTTTATTCCTAAAGAATTTAAGTCATTCATCTTTAAAGTGAGATTAAGCAAAAAAGTGCTTCCTTCCTCGCTCAAAATGTCCTTTTCCATCAAGGGTCTCCATAACAAACTTCATAATTTTCTACAGGATCTATACAATTCTAATGCAAAAGTCATACTTGAAAGCACAGGTTAAACGTGGTACCATCAGGCAAGCAAATACAAGTTCTGGGACCTGTCACTAAGTCTCTGATGGGACATAATATTCTCTGATACAGAATGTTCTCTGGAGCCATTTAATGCCTACTGTTTGTAAAAATACAAAATCAATAAGGCCACAGTATTAGTAAATGCAGGTTAAGAGTAAACAAAATGAAGTCATGGAAGGCAAACTACCTCATCCCCCATGAACCAAATTCAACTCAAGGATTAAGTAGCTTTCAAACTCATGTGAGTAAATCCATGCCTTGAAGTCCCATCCCAAATATGAAGCTACAACACTTGAAGGCTATTTTGCAGGCAGGCACTAGCACAGTGTGCTTTCATCTCCAAATATCAAAGCACTTTACAAGCAGGTGCCAACTGTTACCCCTCATCCCTCTATGAGCCAAGAAAACAAACACAGGAGTTAAATACTACAGCCAGGTTAAATACTAACTCAGCTGGAACAGGTCTTAACAACAAGGACCACATGAAAACCACCAGGCACACTGTTCCTGGCATTACCTACTACTGAAATGGAAAACAAATATAAGACTCATAACATCAACAGTGAAATAATTAGCCTCTTTCATGCTTGTTTTTACTCAGAGTGACATTTCTTGGCTGTCTGTAATGAAGGAGTGAGTATAGTGTAGTCTAGCAGTTAGACAAAGGAAAACTTGGCACACCAACTAAAGATAGTCCCCCAGAACTAGATGGAGAACCCAGTCCGTGTGTGCTAAGGGATGCAAGAATGAGTGACTTCCTTCCCTGGAAAGTTGGTGAGCATTTCAATTGTCATTTAGAGGCAGCGGCAACCATATTTAGACAGTGAAGTAAGATAACTTGTGATAATTTATGCAGTAGTTTCCATTTCAGAAGCTATGATGTGATAAAACTGATGTAACGTATGAGAAATCGACTTGATCCTCAATAAAACACAAAGAAAACAAAATCTCTATGGAGACCTGCCATCAGCAATGACAGTCAGTCAGTGATCCACAGTATGGGTTACCTTGGCTCCATCTGATCTTCTAGCTCCTCTGGCTCCAGCACTCTCAGAACTTGTGGTGGTCCACTCTTTTCCATTAAGTTATACTTTACCAGTTCCTCAATTCCTTGCAATTTAGCATCTATAGAGCCCTAGCTGCCTGCAGAGTACAATTTCTATTGAGCCAGCCTTGTCAGCTGAAAAGACTTTCAAAATATTTGGAGGGTAAGTGGCAGGTGGCCCTGTGCCTGTGGGCCAAAACAACACCCCCCAAATTCAGTTCCAACCCCAATCCCATTATTTAGATTATACATCACTTAAAACCCAATTGCCTCCACAAGCTTATTTAAGAGTAAAAAAATAAATAAATAAGTCTTTGGCATAGCAGTCTAAATCCATTTCCTTTGTACCAGCTTGTTGCTCAAGCCTGCACTACATGAACATGCTGGCAAAAGACAACGGAGTAATCTCTCATCTTAGAAATACTGAGTCCATTAGCTTCTAATATTGATATTTTCTAATTAGATACAATACAATAGATCATTTCCATGTTTGTGGTCAATAAGCCCTTCCATGGCCCTCTTTTGCTGCAGATATCCTGACTTCTGCTATGGCAAGCAGAGTAGGCTCTCAGCATCTTGGGATGAATGGAGAGAAGCATGTGCACACATAGCATTCACATGTGTTTTCTGACACAAGATGTACATAGATGATTTTTTTACCTTTTCAGTACTAGTTTCAGGTCTATGAGGCACAATAAACATTTCTCAAAATTGGGGTTACACGGTTGCTTACCATTGGCAACCCCCTAATTATGATTGTAGTTGAAATAAAGAGTACTTCCCTCTAAACGAATTATTAGATACTGAATGAAACACACAGTAGTGTGTTCTCCAGTTTCTCGTGCCAAAAGAAAGCATTGCAGGAAATTAGTTATTAGGGGGAGAAACTTTATGAGCCATAAGTGAGAAGAAATAAGAGCATTCAAAAGTTGTGATGGAAATGTTAACTCATTCTTTATGGTAGAGGGATGAAGAGGAGGGCATATAGAATTTGACACATGTAGAAGGCAGCAATTCAAAGCAAAAGGCTACTGTCTGCTATAGAGTACTGGCAGCCATGAATGAGAAGGCCATTATTGCACCTCACAAAATAGCTAATGTTATCAGCAGCTTGAAATTGTCAAAGCATTAGCAATCTGTAATGCAGTTATGGAAAGAACCAACAGTGCAACAATTACTAAAGTACCTTGTATTTATATGGAACCTTTTATCACAAGATTTCCAGAAGGTTTAATGGGCTCTTATAGAAAGGGATCATTTCCCCCCACAGCTGAGACACAATAGTCATTCTGCAACCAGTAACAGTAAATATAAAGGGTTGCTGGAGAGAGGGGAATTACTAAACCTTACAGAAACCATGAAGGAGAGGAATTATTTTTAGACAGGCAGAAAACACATACCCAAGTTGGAAACTACGGCTGACAGTAGCTACATTTTCTACAGAGCTTGTGGCACAGAACTGAAGAATTTTGCTTATCATTCAGCCAGCAAGACTTCTGTGAGGTACTTAATGACTGTAATAGAGCAGGTGCCTCCTATTAATAAGAATTAGCATTTGAAAATGAACACACTGCACAAAAGTTGCCATTCTTTTCTAGAAAATCTTTTAGCTAACAAGAACTAGCTAATCCTCCTGCTACCATTATGAACTAAATAAATATTATTAGCTCTCCTAATGGCATGACAGAGGAGGTGTCGGGATTTATCCTCTACTAGAAAGGGGCGTCAAGCATCTGCAACTAAAATTTGAGACTGTTCACACCAGGTCCCATGCTCACACCACCAAAGCCACACCTCATTAGGATTCTGGAAAATGCAATGAAATGGAAGTAATTAGGACTGGCTGACTGCGTATACTACTTGGGAGAGGGGAAAAAAAGTCCCCAGCCTGCTTAAACACGACAAGTCCAAGGGCAGTGAGCACAACGACAGCAATTTCCTCCTGAAGGAAGATTAAGAAATAATGAGGGGGAACTCCTCACACTCCTTCTACTATCAGATTCCCAGCCCAGCAAAACTCAGGACGAATTCCAAGCTCAACTGTCAAAAACAAAAACAAAAACAAAAACAAAACAAAACAAAAAGAAACAGCAACAACAACAACAACAAAAACCTTACTGTCAGAAACATAATGCCATGCTGTGTCAGACAGCACAGCCCTTCAACCTGGGTCAGTTAAATCTCCATTCCTTTCCCGGATTCTACTGGCACTCCCCAGCTCTTCCCTGACCTGTGTTTTAAGTAGAGCTGCATCCGTTTCATGCATTCATAACTAGTACACCCACTCCTCGTTCTGGACAGCTCAACATTTGTGCCTACTTGACTCTATTTTGTTTTGTTGGTTGGTTGGTTGGTTGGTTGGTTGGTTGGTTGGTTGGTTTTGTTTGTTTGTTTGAGACATGGTTCCATGTAATCAAGGCTGGCCTTGGACTCATTTTCCTCCTGCCTTCCAAGTGCCTGGATAGCAAATACACTATATTGTAGCCAGGTCTTGTGTCGACTTAAAAACAGACATTTGGTCTGGGCTTAAATCAGTGAAAATAGATGTGGCAGTTATTTCTTAATACACATACACACACACACACACACACACACACACACACACACACACACACATACTTCCTTCATCACTGAGTCCCTACGCTCTCCCTAGTGTCCACCCATGAAAGCCAAGAAGGTGTCCAGAGGGTCCAATGCTCACCTTTCGGTCCCCACCACTACAGTCTTGGTAATACTTGTGGTTCAGAAGGTCTCGAGCAAAGGAAGCCATGGGCTGGACATAGCGGGCAACAATCTCATCCAAGTCTTCAAATTCCTATAGGAAGAACAGAAGGTCTCATACATCACATCCAGCTAAGACTCTAGCCCTTCATCAAACCCACCCTCAAGAGACAAGAGGGCAGGGGTCTGACATCCTGATCCTGCTAACCCTCACTCCACTGCAAAGTCCCTTCAACTCATCAGCTGGCTTGATTACATCCCAAACACTACTTACCAGCAGAAAGTGGGTTTTTTTTTTTGTTTTTTGTTTGTTTTTTCAAGACAAGGTTTCTCTGTCTAGCCCTGGCTGTCCTG
>JADRCD010085620.1:0-11683 GCA_019843815.1 Montemys delectorum | reverse complement strand
ATTTTTGTGTTTCCCCTTGAAGGGCTTCTAGCTGTTTACCTGTGTTCTCCTGTATTTCTTTGAGGGTGCTTTTTAATATCTTTCTTAAAGTCCTGTATCATCACCATGAGAAGTGATTTTATATCTGAATCTTGCTTTTCCAGTGTGATAGTGTGTTCAGGACTTGCTATGGTGGGAATATTGGTTCTGATGATGCCAAGTAACCTTGGTTTGTGTTGCTTATATTCTTATGTTTGCCCTGCATCTGGTTATCTTTAGTGCTACGTGCCCTTGCTAAATCTGGCTGGAGCCTGTCCTTCCTGTGATCCTGTTTGTGTTAGAACTCCTCAGAGTCAAGCTGTCTCTGTGATCCTGTGATTCTGGGATCCTATGAACCTGGGCTTGTTAGAGTACCTGGGAGTGGACCTTCCTCTGAGTTTTTTCGGACTGGCTGCAGAGTTTGAGCCTAAGGTCTGCTCAGGGTACCAGCCCAGACAGACGGGAAGGAACCTGAGCCACTGGGCTGGTGGTATTCCTGTATGCCTGGGTTCTGCTTGTCCCAGTTACTCCTGGTGTTGGGACAGATGTTATGCCCTCCTTACCTCTGATCCTGGGTGTGTTAAAGCACCTGGGAGTAGAGCTTCCTCTGGGTGTTGTGGGACTGGCTGCGGAGCTTGTGTGCAAGGTCTGCTCAGCACACCAGTCCAGAGAGACTGGAAGGGTGGAAATATATATTGAGCAACCTCTATGTGTCAGTCAATAATCCTAGGATTTTCTAGGTTTTATTGGTATTTCATTGACATTTGAATTGACCCTTTGAAATAGGTGTTATTCTGAGCTTCATTTTATGGATGAGAAAAATAGTACAAAAATTGGTCAGTCAATTAATTACCTTGTAACTATAGCCAAGCTTGGAATCAGATTTTCTTACAAATTTGTAACATGAGAAATCAAAACTATATATGTGTGTGTTTCTTAAAATTCTTCAAATATATTTGAATATATGTTCTTTCTATATATTTGTGTAAACAGAATTCCCAACAGAGAAACATATGTATATGTGTTTACATCTATACTTTATTTTTAAATTAGATTATTTGGGCTTTTTTTATATCTAGTTTCTTGAGTTCTTTACATATTTTGGATATTAGTCCTTTGTTGGATGTAGAGTTTGTAAAACATCTTTTGTCATTCTGTAGCCTGCTGCTTGACCCAAACGATGGTGTCCTCTGCCTTACAGGAGCTTTTCGCTTCCATGAGGTCCCATTTATTAACTGTAAATCCTAGTGCCTGTGCTACTGGTGTTCTCTTCAGAAAGTTCTCCTGGGCAAAGCTGTGCCCCTCTTTCTCTTGTCAGGTTCAGTATCAGGTTTCATGTTGATGTCTTTGGTCTATTTGGATTTGAGTTTTGTGCTAGATGATAAGTATGGATCTATTTCCATTCTTCTACACGCAGGGACCCAGTTTGCTCAGCACCATTTGCTGAAGATGCTCTCCTTTTTCTAGTGTATATTTATGGTTTCTGTACTGGGTGGTTTTGTGTCAACTTGACACAAGCTGGAGTTATTACAGAAAAGGGAGCTTCATTTGAAGAAATGCCTTCATGAGATCCAGCTGTAAGGCATTTTCTCAATTAGTGATGAAGGGGGAGGGCCCCTTGTGGGTGGTGCCATCTCTGGGCTGGTAGTCTATAAGAAAGCAAGGTGAGCAAGCCAGGGAAAGCAAGCCAGTAAGGAACATCCCTCCATGGCCTCTGTATCAGCTCCTGCTTCCTGACCTGCTTGAGTTCCAGTCCTGACTTCCTTTGGTGATAAACAGCAATGTGGAAGTAAGCTAAATAAACCCTTTCCTCCCCAACTTGCTTCTTGGTCATGATGTTTGTGCAGGAATAAAAATCTTGACTAAGACAGCTTCTTTATCCACAACGTCTATATGTATATTTATGTCTGGGTCTTCACTTCAATTCCATAGATCAACTTGTGTGTTTTTATGCCAATTCCATGCAGTTTTTATTATGATCTGTAGTACAACTTGAAATCAGGAATAGTGAGACCTCCAGCAGTTCTTCTTTTGTACAGGATTGTTTTAGCACTTCTGGGTTTTTGTTTTTCCATATAAAGTTGAGAACTTCCCTTGCAAGGTCTGCAAAGATTGTGCTGGAATTTTGATAGACATTGCACTGAATCTGTAGATTGCTTTTGGAAGGGCGGTCATTTTTTTTTTTTTTTTTTTTTTTTAACCGTCTTAGTCCTATTGATCCATGAGCATGGGAGCCCTTTCTATCTTTTGGTATCTTCCTCAATTTCTTTCTTCAAAGACTTGACACTTTCATCTTATAAGTCTTTCATTTGCTTGGTTAGAGTTAGCCCAAGATACTTTATATTATTTGAGGTTTTTTTTTTTTTCTGTTATTTCTGTCTCAGTTCTTTTCTCATTTGTATATGGGAGGGCTACTGATTTGTTTGAGTTAATTTCTTATACAGATCTTTGATGAAAGTGTTTATCAGCTTTCAGAGTTTCCTGGTGGAATTTTTAAGGTCACTTATGATACTATCATTTCATTTGGAAGTAACAGTACTTTGACTACTTCCTTTCCCCCTTGATCTCCTTCAGGTTTCTTACTGCTCTAGCTAAGATTTCAAGCACTATATTGAATAAATATTGGGAAAGTGGACAACTTTGTCTTGTTCCAGACCTTAGTGGAACTTCTTTGAGTTTCTCTACATTTAATTTTATGTTGCATATAGGCTTGATGTAAATTGCCTTTATTATATTTAGATATGTACCTTATATCTGTAGTCTTTCCAGGACTTTTTATCATGAATGGGTGTTGAATTTTCTGCATCTTATGAGATGATCATGTGTGGGTTTTTAATTTCAGTTTGTTTATATGATGATTTATGTTTATGAATTTTCATATATCGAACCACCTCTGCATCACTGTGAAGCAGCCTACTTGCTCAGAGTAGATGCTTAAATATAAGATGTTCTCTTACTTCTCTCATCTCCCAAAGTGAGAAAGGTTTCAAATGCTTTTCAAGAAATATTTTTATAGCTACATAGATACATCCTGTTTCAAGTATTTGAGTATGGTCTTTTTTCTTTTTAGAGAATACTTTGTGCAGTATTTCTTTTCTAAGATACACTTTGAAAAATACCACTGTATGTACTCCATATGACTATTATTATTCCTTTCATCTTTTAAATATCTGGACATATTCTTAAACCTTCCTTAATTTCAAATCCAATGGTCTGTTTTTCAGACCTCATCTCTTAAATGATTTCAGAACCTAGCCACCTTCTTTTAAAACATTGACCTTCCATGGTTTCCTGAACACTGTTTTTATCACCCCTCTTCTTTCATCTTATGTTTTCCTTGTTAATTTAAAAATCCTTTTTTTTTTTTAAAAAAAAAAATATATGGATGGGTTCTTTGTCTCCAGGTGTGTGTACCACATGCATGCAGTTTCAGAGGAGGCCAGAAGGAGCATCATATGTCTGTAACTATAGTTATAGATCATTGGGTACTGGGAGTTGAACCCAGGTCTTCTGCAAGAGTAGCCAGTACTTTTAACTACTGAGCCATATTTCTAGTCTCTTATTTTTATTTTTATTGTCATTGTATGTGTGTGTGTTTATCCACATGAACCCAACGCCTTGAGAACAGAAGGTATGGGACCGTCTGGAGCTGAAGTCATAAGTAATTGCTAGCTGCTTGTCCTGAGTACCAGCACCTGACCTGCTCTTGAGTCTTACTGCTGTGTCATCTTTCCAGTCCCTGTCTTTATTTAAATCTTAAAAGCTAGTGATATTTATGATTCTGTCCATCACTATTTTCTCTCCTGCCTCACTGTTAAATCTCTGAGTCACTATGCTTACTGGGTGCTGAGCATGTATTTTTCCCTGATGACAGTTTGTCTTTGTTTAGTTCACAGGACAGAAGTGTCAACATTTGGAATGTTGGAATGAAGACTTGGACTCCTGCCTTCTCTGATTACCAGGGTCAGATTTGGAATCATGGAAATGGTTCAAACGCTGTATCTGTTGTAGATAACTAGGAAATTCACATCAACAGACACAGTGTACATTGTAGCAAACAAGTATTGTAGATATACGATGAACATTTTCCTGTTTTAATGGAGATGCTGTCTGTCTTAGTAATTTTTCTGTGACTGTGATAAAATATCCCTGTATAAACAACTGAAGGAAGGAGAAGTTTATTTTGGTTCATAATTCCAGAGTTCAGTCCATCAGGGCCAGGAAGCCACGCCAGTGTCATGAAGGCACAGTGGTAGGAGCAGAGGGATACACTTTGGATACATCTGCATTTAGGAAGCAGAGGGTGATGAATGCATGTTGCTGCTCTGTTTCCTTTCTGTATTTATGCATGTAGGATTCCAGTCAGGAAATGGTACCATCCACAGCACGAGCATCTCCTCACCTCAAATACTAATCAAGGTAACCCCTGTAGGCATGCCCAGAGCCATGACCCAAGTGACTCTAGATCTCATTAAGTTGGTAGTTGAGATTAAGCATCATACTATCCACAATTTAGTATAAGATATACCTAATCTAACAACAACAGCACCGTTAGGATGTGCAACTTTGGTACCTACCCAAATCAGTGTTCTATTGCTGTGAAGAGACAACAACACCATAGGAACTTTTATAAAGGAAAACATAAATTAGAGGCTGGTTTACAATTTCAGAGCTTTAGTCCATCATCATCATGGTAGGAAGCATGGCAGCATGGTGAGATGCAGCAGACATGGTGCTGGAGAAGGAGCTGAGAGTTCTACATCTTGATCTGCAGGCAGCAAAAGGAGACTATGAGCCACACTGGGCATAGCTTGGGCATAGGCGACCTCAAAGCCCACACCCACAGTGACACACTTTCTCCAAGGCCATATCCAGTCCAAAAAGGCCATACCTCCTAATAGTGCCACTCCCTATGGGGGCTATTCCTATTTAAATGACCATATTTCCTAATAATAAAATTTTTTCCAGATATTAAGTTTTTAAGAATGTTGTATCATTTGAGAACCTCATAGTAATAGCATTAGGTACTAGAGGTTAGTAAAACAACTCTTGTTCATCTAGTTGATCATGTTCTTTCAGCACAAAGTGTCACCCAAAGGCTTCTCTTCTTATGTATAACAACACTGCTTGTCCACCTTTGAAATATTTTTGGTTACCGTTGTATGACATTTTCTATTTAGGGAAACTTCAAATGTTTTCTTTCCTCTTTTGCCATTTCCCCAAATGGCATGCTAGCTCTCTTTTTATATTTCTAACATTTAAAATTGAAGATTAAATTAAACTTTAAACAAGATTAAACTTCAAATTGAAATTCATTAAAACAAATCCAAATTCTAAATGAAGTTGAAATTCAATTAAATAAGATGCTTAAATGAAATTAAATGTAGATTTAAATTTTAAATTCATCCAAAAAAGAAGCAGAATTAGTTAAAAGGAGCTAAGTCCCTAAAAGGAGTTAGGCTATCTTGCCTTGATTTGAAGTAATTTAGAAATTTGATTCTCTGTGAACACCTAACAGTGAAAAGAAATGGCTGCTATGGACCAAATGTGAAGATGTGAAAAACCATCACAACTTGAATTGTTTAATATGATAAGTGCTAACAATACGTGTTACAATCATCTTTATACAAAATGATATCTTAAGAAGCAACACAAGTAAGTAAGAATGGTTATTCCCATGTGAAAACTAACAATTCATTTGCTACCTGTAGACTACATCATATGCAGGGACCTCATGAAAATATTCCTTATAAAATCCTCACAATTATTTTTGCTAGCTCAGTGTATTTGATGGGTTGCTTCTCAGGGGATAACCATTTAATCAAGTTATTTTGGGGTGATTTTATTTGCTTGTCTGCCATCACAAAACTTCCTTAAATAGTATCCTAATATTTAACTTTGTGTTACATAGATGATCTAGCTCCTCCTCCCTTTTTTGCATGTGTACATAGTGCATTTGTGTGTGTGCACACACGTATGGGTGTTGATGCACAGCATACTCAAAGGAAGCATGTGAAGGGTCAACGGTGATGCTTCCCCCAGCTTTGGTCTTTCTCTATCCTGTATCTTGAGGAAGGCCTTCTCACCTGAACTCAGATTCAGGTAGTCTAACCAGCCAACTTTGCCAGCAGTCTTCCCAGTTGAGATCCCAACTATGTTCTCACCCATGTGCAGCAAGTGGTCTGCCTACTGAGCCATCTCCTCATCCTTCCGGCAGCCTTTAATGGAATGACTGCCAGCTCCTTTATAACTCGTGTGTCTTAATCTTCTCTGGCTGAGATCATTTGTTTCCCAGATCTACATATCTATTCTTATATGCCTCAGAAACTCCCTAAAGTCAGGATTATCAAGATTAGTAGGCAGTCTTCTCACCCTTCCCTCACCCCACCGTTTGTAGAATCTGGTGGTCCTTGTAATTCTTTTTAGGATATGACACCACAACCCATCCAAGAAGATAAGACCTATCTGAGAAACGCTTGACATTTCTTTCTCGACCTCTAAACGAAGTCTGTCACCTGTCACTGGCTCTCCTACTCATTTTCCAGTCATCTTCATCATTTGTCCCCATGGCCAACAACCTAGTTGATGCCACCACTACCTTTTGTGGGAGCAGTTACAATCATCTATTTTATTCTTATTTTATAGGCAGGGAAGATCAAACTTTCACACTTAAAAGTGTAGACTGGATGTTGACACCAAGTCAGCGAACCGTAAATGTATGAAAATTAATAACACCACCATACTTGCTCTCATTTATCCTGTTTTCTTAATATTTAGATAGTTGCAAGCAAGCATGCTGCTCTCTTATTAAAGGCCCTTTAATGACTTCCAGTTACTTTTAACACTTAAATTCATGACATGGCCTCTAGGTTTTGGTTTCTACTTGCTTTTCTGTGTTCTTTGGCCATGGCCCCTAACTGTTCTGGCCCTGGAACGTTCCAGGCACTCTCTAGAGTTTTTTCTTATGGACTTGCCTGTGTGCCTCTCCATGCGTACTCCAGCATCCATTGTCTATGAGACACTTTTTTTTTCTTAAAAAAGAAAGAAAAACAGATTATTTTTAGAGCAGTTTGATATTCTCTGCAATGTTGAGAGGATGCCTTGTCTCTCTGTCTTCTCCCTCCTTAGTAGAGCGCTCTACCTGCCTCATCTACTTTTGCTATGTACTGTAAATTCCACATTCTCTTCCCTCAAACATTATCTACACTGTGTTGAGCCCTGCTAATTAAGGCCAAAATGTACCATGGTCTGGGTAGTAATTCTTAGCTTTGTGCAAAATGATTAGACTCCCTTTACCAGCAGGGCTTCTTCTTCTCTGACCTTATCTAGGGAGCCTGAAACCCCTACATCCTCTACCCATAGAATGTCATATAGCTTTGGTGAGATTGCAGGTTCAGCTTCCTTTCTCCTGATAAGAGCCTGCCAGCAAGCACCTGCGATTCCTGGAATGCTTCTCCATGTAAACAAGGCACTCACAGAATTTTAAAACTCTAGCCAATGAGTTTTATTTACCCTGAAAACTCCTTCCCATTCTCTAAGGTTCATATATACCCTTGAATAAACCTACAACTGAATAAAGAAATATGTACAAGCTAACATTGTCTAGTCTCAGAGAGCTGTTTCATTAAAGATCATCAGAGAAGGCCTTTGCTAAAAAGAGCTGTAACTCCAAGATCCTCCCAGAATGCCTTCTTCCAGTCCTCCTTCTTGCCCCTTGTACGCACTCCAAGTTGGAACAGGATCCTGCAGTAGGACACCTGCTCCAGACTCTGCTTCCTCTTTTCAGCTTGGTGTGCAGTGGTGTTTAGACACCCTAAGAGAGAGGAAGTAGAGGACATGGAACCACAAATGGACCCCCAAAATGCATACCACATACTCCATGCAAGAAACATCTTTGTTGATTCTGCTTATTATTTTCTTCCCAAGAGATAATCTAGTGTCTAACATACAAGTTGTCTTCAGTACATATTCATCATTCTGTTTGAATGGCGTGTATCACAAAACCCTGTACAGTCTCTGGGTAAAACACAGATAATCACTATTACACGAGTTTAAAGGCCTAAAACAAAAAGTAATCCCATTTCTGCCCGAGCCATTCAGTATTGCATGCTTATGACCACCTTTGTTCAACCACTCCTAAACCAAGCCACAGACATTGCACTAAGTTCACAGAGCAACTACAATTATTTTGTTAGTAATTATAAAAAGTCATCTATATTTCCCGATTGTAGAACGTTTATGCTCACTCACTCTGCAGTGCTTGGTTTCCTGAACCTGGTTTTCAATAATTGTGACGTATGTTTGCCACAAGGTGGCAGAGGCAGATAAAAATTCCATTCGGCTGATCTATTTTGAAGATATTCTGTGACAAAAGAGTTTTTTCTTCCTTCAGTTTCCTTTTTCATTTGTTATTCAGTTTAAAGTACTCCATGTAGGCCCCCTTCCTGCAGTGGATGTCTTTCAAAGTGCAGGCAGTTTGCATAGAATTGAAGCACAGAATGATTTGTCATTTCAGTACATTAAGTAATTTTACTGTGCCAACCATGACAGGAGCCTGCAGTACACTGCTCACTGGAAAGCGTCATAGCTACATTCCATTTTTGCCTTATTCTCACTGCCCCTCTGTCTATACACGTATGTTTAGACATGTATGCATGCATATTGGCTGAGGGAAAAGGAGCCATTTAGAGGGTAGGACCATTTAGGGAGTATTAGGGAATTAATGTTACAGAAATGACAACTGATTTTTCATAGAATACATTTTTGCAAAGCAGGCATACCTAATATTTTCCTGTCTGTTGTGAATTAAGCATATTCACCCTCATCCTGAGTGAGAGAAGCATCCAGTATCTATTTTAGCCTGTCCTTATAAGTAGTTTGGATGGAGTTTAAGTTCGTGATCTAAATACTTGACTGACCCTGTTTTATTCATTATTTTGCTATTTTCTTCTCTGTAACTGAAGAAAAAGTCCATTAAATTTAGAGTTGAATTTTAAAAATGTTAAACTTAGAGATAATCATAATGAGATGATGTATGTGTGAACAGATGCCTTAGTTAGAAGTTTAGAAGAAAAAGTTATTTTTAGAAAAAAATTAACAGCAGGGAGCATGAGTAGAGTTGCTGATTGCGGTGAGGATCCCCGGAAGGACCAGAGATGAATCATCTGCCATGGATGTTGGACATACAAGATACTGCATGATCTCCACCCAAATTTCTATTGCTCATTTTTTTCTGACATCTCCCTCCCAGCCTACATTCCATTTCCCTATTTCCTCCTTGGAAAAGAGTCTCGGTTTTCCACACCTCTGTGTTTTTGCCCCTGCTGGCTTTGTAACTCTTGGGTAATACTTCCTTCTGACATTTCCATTTGTCTCCAGGAGGTGTAAATAAGTGGGGATATCTCACATTCTCCCCCTGTCTTAAACTTAGGAAAGATACTATTAATAGATTATATAGTTAGCTTCATTCCCCCCAAAATCTAGTCTTGATGTCTTCACCAGAGATCTCTGGAAGATCTCAAATCCCAATGCCAATTAATTACAGTTAGTGTATGAGATGTTTGGCATTTTGGTGACTAAACCCAATTGGTAGCTGAAGTAAGACTAGGATTGGGCAGCTTTGGAGAATGTAGTTTTTATTTGAATACAAATGAATATAACTATATATATATATGTAATATATACATAACTATATATATTAGATATACATAACTATATACATAAGTTTTGTATATATAACTATATATAGTTAACTATATATAGTTACATGTGACTATACATAGTTACTATGTACATAATATATATTGTATTTCTACAAAGGAATATAGATGAACAGAATGACATCTTGTCTAAATGTGACTATATAAGGATAAGTTATTTAGTCTGAGGTTAAGAAAATGAAATAACTTAAAACATCATAAAATCTTATTATATAAGGTTATATTATATATATATGTGTATATATATATATATACACATATATATATGTAAAGCTGAATTGGGATATTAATCTGTAAGCACCATGGGAGAGACATGTTTATTTTGTTTCTCACTGTACCAGCATTCAGTCAAGGGGCCAAGATGTGGCAGTTTCTCTGTAATGGTGTCTGACAATGAATAATGGTCAATGGCAGATATTATATTTCAAGCCTTAGCATTTCTCCATTACATGAGGTAGACTTGAACTCTAAGTTGGTTACTGCTTTGCATGAAGGGTCCCAAAGAATTGAAATGGGAAGTTATCCTTGAACAACAACTTCTTATAAGGCATCAACACAAGGACACAAGCAGCAGGACATGGAGAAACCTATAAATGGATTCTCTGGTCTGTTTTGTTCTCAAAGCACTGAAGAATCATGTAACTCAAATAAAAATGGAAAATGTTATCATGTGTTGATTTTAGTACCCAGGTCGGTAAGTCACAGGTTAATTCCTCTTTGCAGTGGAATCCTAAACTAAATACAGAAGACTAAAAAGTTACGTTCTCCTGGCCACAAAAACCACGAGTGATTTGAAGCCTTAAAACTTTAATTCTCTCCCAGTATGATAGAGGTTTGAGGGTGGCAGGTGGAGATTCGAGGATGGGAATTCAAGATCATCCTCTCTCTTGAATAGACGGCAAGTCCAAGACAGCATGGGCTACATGAGGTCCTATCCAAAAAGACAGAGTATGATGGCATGAGCCAGAGAGAGCAAGAGTAAAGCACTGAGTGTGAGTGAGAGAGGGAGGAGTGGAGTGGGGATAAGTGTCAATTATTTAAGTGATTGGAAGCTAATTACTGACGCATGCTACATAGAGTCTCCCTTAGACTTTCTCTGCCTGAGTTGTCCATTAGACCATTGTGCCATGACAGCAGAGCTGTGTTTCCTGATACAGTAGTCACTGGCTACACATGGAAGTGTACACCCAAAGTATGAGTGGTGCGAGTTAGAACCTGAGCTTGTAAATCTATTTAAAACAAGTAATTGAAATTTACGTTTCAGTAGGTACATGTGCCCAGAGGCTACTGAATTAAAAAGTGTGGGGCTAGAAGAATAAATGTTTAATGAAGGTGCCGGAATTTTTGAGATGAGCCGCTGATGATTTAAATCAAGATAGCAAGGGAAACTAGGGAGACATTGAAGAGCCAGAGCAGGGAGAATTTTTATAAAATAGGGAGCTGAACATATCCTCTATGTTGGGCTCCAAGCAGAGAATTTCATGGCTATTTCAGGGACTACTTACAACAACTCTGAAAGTGAAGATTTTATCTCACATTGTAAGCAAAACATCAAACATCGAAATGTCTGCAGCAGAAATCTGACTCAGATATACCCATCTTATTTTAATAGTTTGCTCTGAAATTTGACTATGTAGGAGAATTATGGGTGTAGTTATGAATGTGTAATCTTGTCAGGGACAGAGTGTCCCTGTTGTCCCTGAGAATTTGACCTTATCTGAGTAACAGGCTATTCTCCGAGGAACCATGGAGTATTCTCGGAAAAACCATAAAATGTTTTGTCAACGCTTCCGCTCCGGCCAGGTGTGAAGCCAGGTGTACACCCCCCGCCCCACTTCCTCTTAACGCTTCCTTGCTCTGCAAGTATAATTGCCCTGCCCTTCTGAAGTAAAGTCAGGTTTTGACAACCGTTTTTGCTTGGCCTCGTTCCTCTCTCTCGCCCGTTT
>JADRCD010085578.1:0-11423 GCA_019843815.1 Montemys delectorum | reverse complement strand
ACTCCTGAATGTGTGAATGAGTGGGTCTCTGATTCTTGTGACTTCTCGTAGGGCTTTTTTACTTCTGTTGGTTTGTCTTATCTAACTTCCATGTGATGGTTTTTGTTTAGTCTTATTTTGTTATGTTTGGTTGTTGTCTCTTAGAAGCATGTTCTTTTTTAATGAGAGACAGAAAGGAAATGGATTTGGATGGGAGGGGAGGTAGGGAGGAACTGGTAGGAGTAGAGATGGGAAACTGTAACCATGAAATATGAGGAAATGATCACTTTTAATGGGGAAAAAATAACTGTGCCTCACTACAGGCCCAGAAACATAGACCAAATGACAATAGATGTAAATCTTTGAAACAAGGAGCCAAAATAAATCTTTTCTTTTATATGCTGTTTTCTCAGGCATTTTGTCTTAGCAAAGACAAGTCAAATGTCAAATTGTGAAAACGGATTTAATCAAACAAATGTTTATACAGAAATGGTATAGTACCACAATTCACCATGGTCAAAATGTGCAAATAACCCAAATATCTGTCAATCAACAAAAGCTTGTGCATTTGTACTATGAGTTACTTTTGTGCTTAATGTTCAAAATATCTGACAAAAGCAAGGGAGGAAAAATTGGTACAGATTTCAGCCCACAATGGCAGGAAGATATGGCAGTAGATGCATGAGGCAGATTCTCATAGGACGGACTGAAGAAATAAGAGATTGCAGCTAGAACTGGGACAGGCTAAACTTTTGAAGCCTGTTGCTAGTAACCTAATTATACTAGTTGGGCCTCATATAACTCCAAGCCTTCAAGACAGTGGGAGCAGCTAGTAACCAAACAAAACCACGATCCTTAAATGTGTGCTATGCAATAGATACTAGACACAAAGTCATATGTTCTATGATTCTATTTATATGAAATATCCAGAAAAGGAAAATCTAGATGTGGAAAGTAGAAATTGTTTTTGGGATAGGGAATGGAATTAGGGTAGGAGAGAGAAGGAATAATTGCTCTTAGATGGTGTAGTGGTCCTCTTTGGTAATAATGCTAATATCTAAAATTTAAATAGGAATCCATGCTTGTATAATACTTAGTCAATGTTCTAGTACTTTAAAGAACTGTCATGACCATGGCAACTCATAAAAGAAAGCATTTAATTGGGGCTTGCTGACATTCAGTGGCTTAGTCTATTTCTGTCATGATGGAAAGCATGTGGCATGCAGGTAGACATGGTGACAGAGAGGTAGCTCAGAGTTCTGTATGAGGATGAGCAGGCAGCAGGAAAAGAACCACTGGACCTGGCTTGGGCTTCTGAAACCCCAAAGTCTACCCCAAGTGACATACTTCCTCCAAAAAAGCCATGCCCATTCCAACAAGGCCACATATCCTAATCCTTTAAAATAATGCTATTCCCTATGAGCCTATGAGGGCCATTTTCATTTCAAACTACCATATATACTGTCAAAGAATTGTACGCTTTACATTTTTAGTACACAATTACCACTTCACTACATAACGAGAACAGATTTGACAATAGAATACATACGTTATCATAAATAATTATGACCAAACAGAAAAAGAGGCAAGCTTGAACTTATTCAAAGATGGTAATAGCAAGAAGCCAAAGTAGCTAAGACAATTTGACAAGAATGGTTAGTGCTATAAACTCAGACAATGAGATACTATTATCAAGAAGAGTATTTTTTCTAATTCTCTTAAGAAGCAAGATGAAGCTAAACAAAATTCCAGGAATTGCAGCCATTTATTTGGTCATGATGAAATATATTAGATGGGGTAACCGAGAATTTGATCCTCTGCCTCTCAGGTAACCTATTTATCCAATTAAGTCTTAGAAAAGTCAAATATACCTAATAATCTGGTTCTGAGTTGAAATAGGACATGTTTAGTTTGGTTAGAAGCTAGCGTAAAGTCTTCTCATATCTTAATTTTGTTTTACCATGAACTAGCAAACCTCAAATATCTATCTAGTGCCAGCAATTATTTTTTTCCATTTCTCTAAATTTAGCTCACATAAACTTGCCAAATAATTGTGTCATATCTTTATATTCTAAAGAAAGAAAAGCAAGTAACTAATTTCCTCATGTTCACACATTAAGTTATGCAGGTCACAACAGATGAGTACAGAAAAGTCCAAAGTCCAAATCCTTCCTATTGTATGTATCTGTACCTAACCACTGAACAGGAGAGGTCAATGTAAACTTTCTTCAGATTTGATAACTTACATCTAGACAAGGGCTAAGGCCAAGATTATCTACATAACAGTGACTTAAACAAAAGACCCATAAGAAAATTTATTCCATCAAAGCTAACTTAATCTAAAGGTGCACATATTTATGTATCAAAACAGAAATCTTGCATACAAACCAAGAGAAAATATGACGGTTTTTCAAACTACAAGAAATTAAATGACCCATAGTCTTGTCCAGGTTCATTTATTCTACCCAGCTTCCTCAGGCAAGATTCATGTAACCTAGGCTAGTCTTAAATTGGGTATATGCAGTTGAGGATGACCTTGTCTGATCCTTGTGTTCCCATTTTCTGACTGCTGAAATTTAAGTGAGCAATAGCATAATTTAGGGAGCTGGGAAATGAACTCTGGAAAGTCTTCCAGAGTGCAAGGGAAGTTACCAACTGAGTTAATTCCCAAGGCAAGTGGTTCACTTATTTTAAGTTAACTATACTATATGTGTTTATACATGCTAACACTTAAATTAGACTGTTCTATTTTTCTGTTTATTACTATTCAGTTCATAAACTAGCCTATAGAGCATAGATAGAAAAGTATAAATTTAATATACTTACACTTTTTAGGTGATATTAAAAGCTTAGGATAAAACAACCACTGCTTTTGACTCTTAACAGTACTGACATTAGGTAAAGGAGCTTTGTTTCTTAAAATGCATCAAAAGACTATTTTTTTAAGCAGCAACTTTTATATTTGTGTTCACTTAATGGCCTCTTTACCTGCCAATTAGCTCAGTGTTTAATAGATATCCCTGAACTCTAAAGGATAATAGCTAGATGTTAGATCAGCACAATGTAAACGTACATAAATACCCCAAAGAAAGAAGCAAAAAGCCAGACCAAAAGGACTTAAGATTTGACAGCTATCACATTAAGAAGATCCTGGCAGAATTTGGATTTTACCTTATCAATTATGGAAAGATTTCAAGTAGGATAAGTGGCATAACTGGATTTTTTGCTCCCCCACCTACCTTTGTTTCTTTCTTTGAGATAGGTTATCATATAGTTCAGTTGGCTTGAACTCCCTATGTAGCTAAGGTGGATCTGAACTCCTGATCCTCCTGCTTTTGCCTCTCAAGTGCTGGATTATCACACCTGACTTCAGATTTGTATGTTTATACAGAAACAGGGCTTGATGGCACTCTTGTAATCCTAACTAACACTTAGTAGTCTAAGGCAGAAAGATCCCATAAATTTGAGGTAAGCCTAGGCTGAGACCTGAGATTTAGTCTAATTGAAGATGAAACACTGACCTAGGTTTGGGGATAGTGTGTGTGTGTGTGTGTGTGGGGGCATGGAGAGGGAAAATGGGCAACAGAAATGATCACATTCCATTGTATATTTTATGAAATTCTCAATAAAAAACGAGTTTTTAAAAGCAAAATAAGGAGACTAGCAAGGAAACAGGCAATAACAAACAGCTTGTGAAAGCATTAACATTGGAGATGTAAAAAGTCTACAAAGGTAGAGACTTCTAGTGATGAATTATACTATACTGTAGATGTCATATAACTGAGACATTACCGTTGTAGTGGTACTTTCCCTTTTACAAAGCTACCCTAAGGCTGTCACGTAACGATGCTTGTCTAGCCTCCATCTACAAGCAAGAGAACCTATAAGCAACAGCTGCTATATATGCCAGATGGCCATTTCCAAAGTTATGTGATTTCACAAATGCCCAACGAGTCCCAAAGAACAACAATTACTCATCCATCTCAGAAAAATATCAAATCATTTATTTTTAAGACACTAAATTTAGTGTGGTTTCTTATGTAATGCAATACACCAATTTTAAATTATCTTACGTCTCAGTGCCTTCACTTTTAAATGAAAGGTTAGGGGACAGGAGCTCTAAACTCACAGCCAACTCACAGATATACTCTTCAAATTCCAAGAGGACAGATGCAATTAAAAAGGCATCAGAATTAATGAAGATTTTTGAGTGTTCAGGGGACTTTGTTAAACTGGATACATACATATTTTGTTAAGCGAGCTTTTAAAAATCTGTAAAACGACTATGAAGGAATAAAAATGGCTTAATCACAAAGTCAAAGGAACACACAAACAGCCAACACAGCCACACTTCAACAATATTTTATGGGACTAAAAATCCAGACAGTGATAAAAGACTTAGAAGGTCAAGTAAAGCAGTAAGGCAAATAAGAAACACATTTTAAACCATCCCAGAAAGGTTAAGTAGTTGGAGTTACAATGGCATTTCTCACAATAAGAGTGTAAGGGAAGAAAAAAGGAACATGTTTTCAAAGTAGTTTGACATTGGTCTGTATAGGTACATGCCTATAACCCCGGCACCTGTGAGTATGAGATGGGAGGATTTTATTTTTAGGTCAGTCTGGGCAAAAACAGAAAAGAGATTCTATTTCAAAGAACTTTTGATCATAGAGGTCTCATATGTTTTTATTACTGATGAGAAATAAAACAAAGACCCCCCCCCCCAACCAGGGCCCCACCATTAGCAAGATATTCAAGACTGTCTATTTATAAGACAATGAACTATTCTGCAGAAAACGCCACATCCCTATCACTCTTTTTTTAATTAGGACAAGGCCTAAAACAAGTCCTAAAACTATATAGTGCCAGCTGGGTTAAAACCAACATTCTCCTGCCTGCTGGGATTACTGTGTATGCCACTAGGCTTGCATCAAACTCCTATTTTCAAAAGCTTCCTGCCCCACATTATTCTTGAGAAAATAAAGACCAATTCATTCACACACTTCTACTTTGCATTTTTGTAGTTTAGGAGAAAAAGAAAAAATAAAAGGAACAGCAGTAAGAGTCCTGTTTTTATCCTAAAACTTAAAAAAAAAAAAATCAAGAGTATACAGTACTTAAGAATTAAATATTAAGGTGTGATTGAACATTTGAAACTTTTCCCTTTCATCTGCAGAAAGTTCAGGGCTAGGCTAAGTTGGCTAATAACCACTAATAACCAGTGATTAAATCAACCATACCCACTCGGTGAAGCTTCCAGAAAAATTCAAAAAGACTGGGCTAAGTGAACACAGGTTCCTGGAAGGAACAGAAAAAGACAGAAAAGGTATGGACGCTCTCTACACTTTCAGCTGATACTCCTTGCCCTATGCATCTATATCCTTTCTTATTTCCTTTATATTCTGTTTCTTCAAGTTCTACGAGTCACTCTAGTAAATTTGTTGGCCCAAAGTGGAGAACGCTGTTGGTAGAAAGTACTAGCAGAAAAACCAGGGACTTCAGATTGGCAATGGAAGTGGTGAACAATTCTGTGGGAGGAACTTGTAAAATGGGATGACACTATCCCCCCAGGTAGGTGATACTGGAACTGGGTATCAAAATGAGATCAACTAGAGCAGAGGTTCTCAACCTGAGAGTTGAGACCTCCCCAAATGAGCCTTTTATAGGAGTTACATATCAAATTATCTTGCATGTCATTTACATTACAATTCCTAACAGTATAAAGTAGCAACAAAAAATCCTTTTATGATGCGTGTGTGGGTTAAACAGTTGCCATATTAGGAAGGTTGAGAACCAATGAAGTAGAGGAACTCCAGTTACTGTCTTATATAGAAAAGACCAGCTGTTTGGCATATACAAAGAGCAAATCTCTACAAACTGGTGCTATTTGTCCTGCTTTGAGAATTTAAGATAAAGTTTGTTAGTCCTACAATTTAAGAACGAGAAATTTGAAGAAAATTAAGAAAACTAAATAAACAATTTACAAAAAAGTAAATCAAAACAAATAAACACCCCCTACCCAACCATCCAAAATCCAAAAACCTTTATTCACACAGTTCTGGAGACAGGTAAGTCTAGTCCCATATCATGTATGGAGGATAATATGGGAAAAGCAAAAAGAGGTAAGCAACCGTAAGCTAAGAAAGGTATAAGTACTTTAAAAGTCATTTCAGTGATAAGGAGTATGTGTGTGTGTCTGTGAGCGTGCACGTGCACAAATATACAGCGTCAGGAGACTGGGACAGTCTCACTCTGGAGCCCAAATTGAGTCTCCTGCCTCAGCTTCCCAAGTCCTAGGTTATAGACCTTTACTACCACAACCAGCTAAGAAATTAATTCTCAGTATTAATACGCTTGTGTTGTAGTGCCCAGTTGTTTTCCTGAACACCAACCTAGATCAGTTGAAGGGCTTTAAGTCTTAAGTTTTGGGAAGAAGTCCAATCTCAAGACTTTTAGAAAACCCCAAGTTTCCAGCCTATAGTTTGGATTAAAAACTCTAAAACCAACAACACCTGAATTTCTACTGGGCTGGTTGACCCTGAATTCCTCAAAATTCATTTTTAACTAGCAAGTAACTTTATTTAGTGGAGTAGTAAATGTAGTAAGTAATTTAACCTCATCTCAGCATCTATTTCAAATATATAATTAGCTTAAGAGTTAACAGAGGCAAGGCTCATTCAACCATCAATTTCCACACTCCATCCTGACCTCCCCAAAACAGGGTAGGCTCTGGGTAGCCCTGGCTGTACTGGAACTCACTCTGTAGACCAGACTGGCCTAGAACTTAGTTTCACCTACGTTTGCCTCCTAAGATCTGGGATTAGAGGTGTGTGAACCACCACTGCCTGGCAATCTTTAATAGCATATCCAAAATGCCTTAAGAGTGTAGCCACGAATAAAATCTCCAGAGATGTCTCTGAAAGCCTGCAGACCCATGAACTTGCAGGTTACATCTACCAGTTGCTGCTTCTACTCTTCTTGCCTGCTCACACTGTGTGGGACCTTTATCTATGACACTACTACTGTGTGAGTACTAAAAACTTTCTCAATGTGGCTTTCTGCAATAGAAGGAAGGAAGCAAATCCACTCTGTAAGAAATATATGCTGGTGCATCCTCTATTGCTGCTCTTCTGTCCCAGCATTTGGCAACTGCCAACTAAGCTCCAGAAAATTGGAAGTCACATTCAAAACAAGCACAAAGTGTGTGTTGTGTTTATAATATAAAGCTTCAATTTAGCAAATTAACATAATTGCCAGTTAACTGATTTACCATTTTTGTGTGAGCACTTAAAATGACTTTAGCAATCTTAAAATGTCTATTACATTGTTACTTACTGTGTGTTAAAGTATAGTACAAGAAAACACTGAAATGTACTTTCCAGTGTAAACAAAACTTGTACCTTATCATCAACAGCTCCCCTTCCCCCAACTTCTTAGCCTTTGGTAACCATTTTTCTACTATTTCTATAATAGAGTAATTTACAACTCATGTAACATTAAAGTAACACAGCATTTGTCTTTCTATGCCAAGCTAATTTCACTTGACGTTCTCTACTTCCATCTGCAAATGACAATTTCCTTTTTATTAAAGGCTATGGGTATTAAATTTAGGTTCTGTTGTTCTTGTTTGCAGAAAACAAGGTTTTATTTTGTAGCTC
Source organism: Montemys delectorum (assembly GCA_019843815.1). Lineage (NCBI taxonomy): Eukaryota > Metazoa > Chordata > Mammalia > Rodentia > Muridae > Montemys > Montemys delectorum. Next base: position 3,786 of record JADRCD010085578.1, on the reverse strand, counting down.
AGGCTGGCCTGGAATTTTGTGGTAATCCTTCTTAGACATCTGAGTGCTTGAATTCACAAGTATAAGCCATATGCGTACCTAGAAACACTAAACAAAACCCCCACAGTTATAAATACTGATTAACACAATAAAATTATCAACTCAAACTACTATCAAGAATGATTAAGTGTAATGATCTAGAAAAAAAAGAATGCTGCATTCTTGATGGAAATGTAAAATAGCATGCCAATTTGAAAAGGAGTTCCTCCCTCAAAAGACTAAATACAGTAGAGGAAATCAGCCCAACCAAGAAATAATTGTTGTACCATAAGTTACTAAGTTTGAGAGATGAATTGGTGACTTCTTTGTCACATTCCTTCTTCAAGTTTCTTTCTCTGATTTTTGGAATGTAAAGCAAATTACTGTGTAATTTTTGGATGGCAAGATTCTTATGTTACTATTTATATAGCAACAGATAATACAGTAAAGAAAACAAAGTTTAAAAAGCATTAAAAAGGCAGTTATGGACAGTCATATAAACATCAACAAATAAACAACTGGATGACCATCAGAGGCCAGGATCAATGAAGCCAGCAAGTGAGCAGAAGTCAAATTTCTTCTTTTAAGCTGACATTAAGACTAATGCAGACATAGAGGAGATGGGAATTTGAAAATACCCAAACCCAGGATGAAGTTTTCATCTTTCTCCAACAGCACAGTAACCCATCATGCTAGCAATTCCAGATTAAAATACTCAAGCAAAAATCATCTCCATAAGTAGTCCAAAATTTTCTTTAAGAAAACTCTTTTTAGATCTGGTAGATGCCAACTTCTTAAAACAAAAACAAAAGCAAATAAAACTTCTTATAGTAAAAACTACTGTAGTACATTACCTAGCTACACTTTCCCTGGGTAGTAAGATCTCCAAAGTAATTTCTAAATATGGAACAGACCTTCCACATATGGCAGATATTAACACTTTCCAAACAGTAATAAGAACCTTGCTAGACAAAACAAACAAAACCAAAACAAACCCCCCAAATACCTACCATGCCTGTATATAATACTTCTACCTGGTATTTGAGATATTAACTTTATGTTCCAAGAATCAGAGAAAAGAAACTCAAGGAAGAAATTTGACAAAAGTCACCAATTCAATTTACAGGTTTCTAATCACACTGCCATTCTTTCAAATATAAAACCCTAAGTGTAAGATGTGATTTAAACACTTGCAAGGCATACTTCATAAAGAAAACTTCATTTAAGTTACAAAAATATAAAATGTTTTATGTATACATTTATATGTATAAATATTACACGCATGCAGGCACTAAACTACTCAAGTTAAAATCTTGGTACACTTTCCATACTCTTCCAATTACTAGTCTACCAGTTACCAAGATTTGCCTACATGTTGTTATTATTACTACATATAATTTTTGTTACTTCTTAAAATGGCAGCTTTAAAAATCAGAGTGGCCTTTAAATTAGAACCTACTACTGATTTTCTAAATTTGAAGCCACTGTATTGTTGTAATCTGATTGCTATCCTCTAAATGGACTCTAACTACTCCATAAAGTTCCCTTTGAATGGAAGAACACTCAATAATCAAGCTAAAGTGTAGTACCCTTTCTGTTAGACTACAAAACAATCAACCAACACTACATACGAGAAGGAATCTTACCTTTATCAGTTGTTATTTTTTCTATACACCTGAAAGAAAAAAAGTCAAGTGTTAAATGAATAATTTTGTACATTTTCTTAAAGTACAAAGTATTTATTTTAGATTCATCTCCAGAATAATACAGAAATGCATCTATAATATGTTGTTCAAAGCAAAGTCTAACTTTCAGTAGTGGTAGAAATACCTTATCTATACTATTCCATGAGGCTGCTGATCATTAGAAATAGCTACTGTAACCAAGGAACTCAAAATTTTTTTATGTTGATTAATGTAAACTTACAGAGTGGCCACCATAATCAACAGTAAAGAAACAGAATTATCTTCTGAAATAGTTGCTTTTAAACATTAAAAAAAAAAACACACAAGGAAAATGTTGCTAACTTTATTAAAAGTGGTTATGAAGGAAAATGAGTATCCTTATTTTATACAAATATAGTAAAAAAGACTGAAATGACAACATCTGAGAGCTATTAAGCAGGTATAGTAAAATGTCAGTAACTCTCACTCACTGATAAATAATGAGGGTTTGTTACATCACTTCCTTTACTTTGTATTTATTGAACAATCTTCCTGACAAAAATTTAGTGAATTTTAAGAGTCCTCAAAACTGATCACCAAATCCAGTAAGTCTCTAAAAAGGCAATCTATACATACCTGAAATAATTATTATTTATACCTTACAAACTAAATACAAGTAAAAACCTTGAAATTATAAGCCTTAAAAAAACAAAGTGATCCCTACAACTTTTAATTTGGGAGATACAGTATTATGAATTCCATACCCCTTCCCCAACTGAGAAGTAAACTGGCTTCTTAGATATCACATAGTATCTAGCAGCAGACACTGCAAATAAGCTTAATATAATTAAAAGATGTTTTGTGAGAGAACAGCTGTGATTTTTGCCTCAATTTAAAAAGTTTAGTACTATGATGGCTATATTCTGTTACAAACTTCCCAACTGACCCAAGCAATTATGAACCACCTTCACTTTAGGAAATGGAGCACTAAAAACATACCTGCTGAATGCCTGAAATGTTTTTGAAATCGTTCAATGTTTCTACCACCATCCTGGCTGCCCTAGGAACCCAACCACTTAGGATTCCAGTGCTGTGCAACTGAAGCCTTCTAGAAACAAAGAGCTGTGTTTGTCTATTCAGAATATTCACCATCTCATCCTTCTCTACAACCCTTCAAGGGAAACACAGCAAGAAAATGGCACCTACAGGTTTATCATTACTTTACTTTTGATGAAAACAACCTCACAAAGAACCCTGAAAACTCCATACATCAGAGATTAAAACAAAACTTTTCTTCATGTGTCACTCAACTGATCCTAAAGACCTCTAAAAATACTCAAATCTTAGTTTAAAAAAGCTATCCAACAACTACATTTTAAGACTTACTTGCTGAGTTTTAAAATCTGGAATGCAGATCTCTGATTTTATACCCAGAGAATAAAGTGAATAAAAACATTTTGCCTCCTATCCTAGTCTTAATTTGATTTTGCTGTATGCACATGGATATTTTATTAAAAAATGGAAAAGCCTGGCATGGTGGTACATGCCTTTAATCCAAGCACTTTGGAGGCTGAGGACAAGTGATAGATCTGTTGCTTGGGAGGACAGTTCGGTGTACATACAAAATTCCAGGCAAGGACTACATAGGGAGATCCTGTCTTCAAAAAAAGAAATAAGCATAAAACCCAAACCAACCAAACACACCAAAAAAGAAAAACAAAAAACATAAGAAACAAGCCAAAGGGGGGAAATAGTCTCAACCTTCAAACTATTATACCAGCCATTTCTTGAAGCATATCCACAATTAAAATGGGGATCATAACTAAAATACTGCAAACAATGAGCTTAATTCTTGAACAACACAAACTTCATACAAATTGGATCTAACTTCCTAACTCTTAGCTATTTAGATCTTTGTGTACAATACATCTAACATTTAACTTGATTTCTTTCTTCTGAATATATTTTTATTTTCCTGCATTCATATTATGTATTAAGTCTCAAAAATGTCAAGTTGTTACAGAGTCAAGTTTATGAAAGCATAACCTGTTATTCAGCTGTAAAGCCCTTGCCACAAACTCAAAACTCACAAGAGGAAATAGCT
>JADRCD010085569.1:0-13166 GCA_019843815.1 Montemys delectorum | reverse complement strand
CCGCCCCAGATCTCACTATAGACAGTAGTGTCTCCCCGCAGCACCCAGATCTCACTATAGACAGTAGTGTCTCCCCGCAGCACCCAGATCTCACTATAGACAGTAGTGTCTCCCCGCAGCACCCAGATCTCACTATAGACAGTAGTGTTTCCCCGCAGCACCCAGATCTCACTATAGACAGTAGTGTCTCCCCGCAGCACACCTTGTCTACACTGCTCTCCTATAGGCTGCTCTTCTTTCCCCTTCTCACAATCAGTCATTGTAATCACACTCAGGTCCTCTCTGACCTGCTCGTTCACTTCCTGTCTATACATTTAACCCAGTGGTTCTCAACCTCCCTAACCTGTGACCCTTTAACACAGCACCTCATGTTGTGATGACCCCCAACCATAACATTATTTTCATTGTTACTTCATAACTGTAATTTTGCTGCCGTTATGAATCATTAATGTAAATATTTTTGGAGGTAGAGGTTTGTGGGGAAAGTCATGACACATAGGTTGAAAAGCACTGATTTAACTAGCTTCTATTTACTTATCTATCAACTTGTCTATTCTAACTGGGGATGTGGCTCAGTAGCTAGAGTGCATACCTAGCATGCACCAGACCCTGTTTGATCCAAGTACCTCATAAAACCACATGTGGTGCACAAACCTGTAGGCCTAGCACTTGAGAGGCAGAGGCAGGAGAATCAGAAGTTCAAGACCTTCAGCCAGATATAGCAAGTTCAAGGACAGCCTAGACTACTACTGTCCATCTCTCAAAACAGAAAAAAACAGGGGCAGGCCCTGGTCTGTGCTCACAGTCAACAAATATAAGCCTTTCCTCTCATCTTTGATATACTTCTATTTCATTTCCTTTCTAATCCACATATCTCTCAAATAAGTTTACCTGAATATTACATATGAAGGGTTATGATTCTACAAATGTTACTTTGTACAGAAAAATCAAAGAACTAGTGTCTATAACAAATCTGTTTCTCTCAATCCCACGCCTCAGAAACAACGAGACTTTTCACCTCTTGACCAGACTGCAGTGACCACTTCCTCTTCTCAAACTAACCCTTTCCTGCATAAACTATTTCTCTAATGTCTAAAGCACCATTCTCCTACTCCTTCAGCCTGATAAAATGTCTTTCTGCTTCTCCTATTACTACTCTATCACTAAGGATTGCTGGGTAGTTCCCACTATGCACTTCATCCCTCTGCACCATCCACCAATCTCTGAAATACATCCTCCAATGACTTCAATTCTGCTTTGTTCTAGATTAGCCATTATTCTCTCTTTTTTAAAAAAGATTTATTTATTTATTATATAAGTACACTGTAGTTGTGTTCAGACACCAGAAGAGGGCATCAGATCTCATTACAGATGGTTGTGAGACACCATGTGGTTGCTGGGATTTGAACTCAGGACCTCTGGAAGAGCAGTCAGTGCTCTTAACCACTGAGCCATTTTTCCAGCCCCATTAGCCATTATTCTCAATGAGCTCAACGTTATGCTTAAAAACTTTCTTCAATACCTTCCTCATTTCCTAAAGATATCTCACATCAGCTACCCATATATATGTGTGGTGTGTATATGTGTGTGTGTGTGTGTGTGTGTGTATTAGAAAACAACCCATCAACTCAGTAGGCTTCATGACTTCGAAGATTCTCTTTTCTTAGCCACAACCATATATATGTACACACACAGTACACACACAGTACACACACACACACACACACAGTCCTCATCTTTTTTTTTTTTTTAAGATTTTTTTTTTTATGTGTATGAGTACACTGTACCTGTGCAGATGGCCGTGAGCTATCATGTGTGTGGCTGCTGGGAATTGAACTCAGAACCGTTGCTGGCCCCGCTCTCTCTGGCCCCGCTTGCTGCTCCACTCGCTGCTCTGGTGTAATTCACTGTAGCTGTCTTCAGACGCACCAGAAGAGGGTGTCCGATCTCATTACGGGTGGTTGTGAGCCACCATGTGGTTGCTGGGATCCGAACTCAGGACCTTCGGAAAAGCAGTCAGTGCTCTTACCTGCTGAGCCATCTCACCAGCCCACTCCTCATCTTTTTAAGACAGGATCTTGCGATGTAGCTCAGGCTGGTTTTGAACTCTTGGTCTTCCTGCCTCATTTTACTGAGTACTGGTTCCATCATGCCTTGCTTTACTACTGCTTTTTCCTGACATTTAGTTTCACTTACTCCCCACACACTATGACTAGCCGTCCTTCAGTACTGCTCTCTTCAGAACACCACTGTCTTCTACCGCACTGACTGTTTGTCTCCTCAGTGAATCTGTCCTCACCTACTTTCTCCACACTTACACACTGGGTACTAAGAACAGCAGCAGAAAGCCACTGAATCTTCCATGATTTATTCTAAATATAACTATTCATCCCATCAACTAATCTAAACCATTTCCATGCTTAAATGCTTAATCCCACTCAAATACTCAAGTCCTTCCATGAAAATCTCAGATCATACCTTTGGCACCTGTAATCCTCTTTACAAATTCTAAAATGCTGTATCTTCCTTCATCCATCTGTTACTTACTGCCTGCAGTTTCAGAAGAAAGTGCCCATGCTTCCTAAGTTGACTCAATACACCGCCTACATCCACTGTTTTCATGTCTCTCAGTCCACTGAGTGAACTCTATGCAGTCTGGTGATTTGCCTTCATGAAGAACAGAGGAAAGCTAGGTTCTATGTACCAGGTCCTTGGCTCTCCACTCAAGTCCTCACCTCTTTGGCATACGCCTAAAGACCTGCCTTGGTTTATACACACATGATTTTACATGGCATTCCTACACTAGACTCTTGGTTCATGACTTTAAACTGGTCTCTGCTTGTATGAAGTCCACTCCTCTTGACCCAAATTTGAATGTGCTAATTCTATCTTGGAACTTTCTAAAATGTTCTCCCTCCTAATACTGCCTCAACCTGTTATTCCTAAAGAATCTGAACATATGTTGTTTTTTTTATTTTATGTATTTATAAAGCTAGGTACAGTGGCCCATGCCTTTAATGTTAACACTGGGAGGCAAGAGGCAGGTGGATCTCTGTTGAGTCCAAGGCCAGCCTAGTCTATGTAGTGAGTTCCAACACAAGCAGGGATGTGTTATACAGAGATGTTGAAATAATCTTTTTATGCACTGTGTAAAGGTTGTCTTTGTTTTACTCAAATGTTGATTTCTGTACTGGCACAGAGTTGAGTACAGGCTGGACATTGGTATTGTGATTTTTACTGGATCATCACCTGTCCTGAGTATTTTGTAAAAACTCTTCTCTATCACCTTCTGATTGATTTAATAAAGAGCTGAATGGCCAACAGCAGGACAGGAGAGGAAAGGCAGGAGGGCAGAGAGAGGAATTTGGGGAAGAAAATAGAGAGGGGGTGGGTGGGGTATTTGCCACCCAGCCATGAAAGAAATTAGACATATGACTGAATTGAAGATAACAGGCCATGTGGCAAGCATAGACTAGAATAGACAGGGTTATTAAGTTATACAAGCTAGTTGGAAACAAGCCTAAACTATAGGCCTAACCAGTTATAAATAATAAGTTTCTGTGTCATTACTGGGTGGCTGGCAGATCCACTAATAATTCATGGTGAGTTCCAGAACACTGAAACAGTCTAACAGACAACAGACAAACAAAAACAAAAACACACTTTATTTATTTCTATGTATGGGTGTTCTGTCTTCATATATATCTGTATACCACATGTATGCAGTACCATGGAGAAGAAAGAGTGACAGATCCCCTGGAACTGGAGTTATGAACAGTTATAACCCATCATCACATGGGCTGGGAACTGAACCTGGTTCTTAACCACCTCACCAGCCCATATATTGCTTAATTAACAGTTAAATTATCAGTCCAGGGCTGGAGAGATAGCTCAGCGGTTAAGAGCACCGACTGCTCTTCCAAAAGTCCTGAGTTCAAATCCCAGCAACCACATGGTGGCTCACGACCACCCATAATGAAATCTAACGCCCTTTTCTGGTGTGTCTGAAGACAGCTACAGTGTACTTATAATAAATAAATAAATAAATAAATAATCAGTCCAAATTATTTCATAACCACCAATGAGTGCCCTACCAAATCCAGTAGTAGTGTCAATTACCAAGTCCACGCATGCATTCTCAAGTCTCTACTGGACCTCTTGGATCTTCATCCAGTACTTTTAACTCTTGCTAGATAACGTACCCTTGATATTTCTATTTAGTTTGTTTTGGTTTTGTTTATTTGTTTGGAGATTGGATCTCCTCATATAGCCCAGGGTGTCCCTGAATTTACTCTGTGGGTATCAAATTCATTGCACCTTCCTACTTCATCCAGTCTAGTGCTGGACTACTGGTGTGACCCTACACCTGGCCCGATGTCTTGGACCACTCAGACAGTCTGACTGACATTTCCTCTTGCTAACAGCAGGCCAGTCCTCAGTCTCTTTTTTTTTAAAGATTTATTTATTTTACGTGAGTACACCACAGTCTTCAGACACACAGAAGAGGGCATCAGATCCTATTACAGATGGTTGTGAGCCACCATGTGGTTGCTGGGAATTGAACTCAGGACCTCTGAAAGAGCAACCAGTCCTCTGAACCACTGAGCCATTTCTCCAGCCCCCTCAGTCAATTTTTATTCCTACTATTATTACTGCCAACTTACATCCTCAACACTTCACACTCTGCCACAGTCTTGTAAATGTCTTCCAGTCATGTCTTTATCACCAAAGGAAAATGTCTTAAGACTCCATTCTTAAACTCTCTTCTTATTTCCCCAAGCAAAATTCATCAATGAAAACAAAATTTCATCAATGGTGCCCCATTATATCTTAAGTCAAGTTAAAGTTTCTTTGAGTTCCTCAAATTACAGACTACTCGATTGTCCAACAATTACAAAATAGGTAAATACATTGTGGAACAGAGACATAGGAGACCTAAAATAGGAATGAAAACGAGTAAATCATAGAAATGCAACAGAAATGAATTTCACAGCCATGATTTACAGACAGAGGTAAGACTACATTTATAAGAAGTTCAAAGTTATACGGAACTACACTGTTACAAAGAGATTAAAATAATAATTGTGGTTTGGAGAAGATATCTTCCTGCTTGGAGGTGACATAAGGGGAGCTTATGGGGACGGAAGAAATGTTAGAAACCTCCTATATACTAAGCTAGGAGGTAGCCATGTAAATACATATGTAAATAAATAAGTTTTAAAACAAGTTTTAAAACATCTTATCCTGTATCTTTAGGATAAGAGCACTTTACTAGGCATATTTCAATAATTACAATGTTTTAAACTACTTTGGTCTGGACTGGAGCTCTCCCTGCTACTGTTTTCTAGCTTGCTTTCTTTCCAGTCCTCAACACGAACTATAATTATAGATGATTTAAACCACCAACCCCTAAACACATCCAGAATTGTCACTTCCATAACTCTCATCATCTGACCTATACAATCTTACCTACCCTTCAAGTTCTAAGCTACACATCAATCCCTCCACAAAGTCTGACAAAAGCTGTCAAATTACTTGTGTCATCGATGGATACATGTATTTTATCCCTAGATAAATTCCTGAAGAAAATGGATCATGCGTTCATAAACATAGATGTACTCTTCTGTTGCCTACAATAAAACCATGTACAATGTTCCTAAGGAAATTCTGGAAGTCTATCAAAAATATCCTGTAATCTAACCCTCCCATTCTAGTCTGCATATTTAATCATACAACACATTATTAAACTCTTACTACACGAAAGAAACTGTCTGTTGTAATGTTCCCCACTATTTTACCCAAAAATGCAATCCAATTTCAGCTGCTGTGATCTGAATCTAGCCCCCCAGTCTCTCCACTGCAATCACCCCATGCCACCCTCTAGTCTCTAAGACTACTGCTGCTACTAACTCAAGCCTCTCTGCACTTCATTATGAGCCTCTTCACTGGTCTTCTCACCTCCTACCACACTGCCCCAATGCTATATGGTGGTATATCTATTGTCAGACTAAATAAATAAGCCTCGAGACATAACTCACTGGTAGAGCGCTTGCCTAGAAGTATAAGGGAAAAGAAAAGAATGTCATCTAATATATAGTTCTTGACAATTCTCTACTCCAAAGTCTATAGCTACACATTAATATGTTACCATACTTCAATGTTACTGCTAACACATTTTCATCATCAAGTCCCGACAACAACCTTGGTCAAAAAGGTACAATGATTATCAATTTCCTAATGAGAAAGTGGAGATTCAAAAAAGGAAATAATTCTCTACAATCACAGAATGGGTAAATACAAGGGCTAAGACAAAAAACAAAAACAAAAAACAAAAAAACTTCTGTTTGCTTACAAAGCACAACCCTAACTCAACAAATACAAACTACTTATCATCCATAATCTACCCAATTCAAACTAACTCTTCCTACTTTAAAACATAATATGCTCCACTCATGAATTAACCCCTCTGTACTTAAACTACACAGGTTATGATTATTTAGCAATTCATAAAACTCATTTCATACATGATAATTAAACTCCTAGCCCAAAACCCCTAAGCCAGTTTTTTTGTGGGGGAGGTGGTATTTTTCTGGGCACTGTGGCTCATATCTTTCATCCAAGTACTCAGGAAGCAGAGGCAGGTAAATTTCTAAATTAAATGCCTAGTCTACATAGTGAGACAGGGCTATACATAGTGACACTCACCTTTTTTAAAAGGAAGGTGAAGGCTGGAGAGATGGCTCAGCAATTAAAGGCTAGGCTCACAACCAAAAATTTTAAAAAGGTAGGTAGGTGCTAGAGGGATGGCTCAGGTTAGGGGAACAGGCTGTTCTTCTAGGTGACTTGGTTTAATCCCCAGCACCTACACAGCAGCTCCCACCTGTCTCTTAACTCCAATCCCAGGGGATCCAACGCTCTCTTCTGATCTCCAGGGGAACCGCATGAACATGGATACAAACACACATACAGACAAAAGGACGCCCATAACACACAAAATAATAAAAGAATGTTCTAAAAAGAGAATAGTATATACTATTATAATAGCATTCACCTTGGTAAAGATGGTTTTAGTCATATTATGAATCTTTGTTTTACATACATACATATTCATATACACGTGTATTCACTGAGATATGCCTTGTATTTCTTACTATTGGTCGTCATGCAAATACTATACCATTCCCCATAGATCTTAGATATCTCATCTCCAATCTCTCCAACTAAAATATTCTTTTTAAATTATTTTATCCGGGCAGTGGTGGCGCACGCCTTTAATCTCAGCACTTGGGAGGCAGAGGCAGGCGGATTTCTGAGTTCAAGGCCAGCCTGGTCTACAGAGTGAGTTCCAGGACAGCCAGGGCTATACAGAGAAACCCTGTCTCGAAAAAAAACAAAAAACAAAACGAAACAAAAACAAAAAACAAACAAAGGAAAAAATTATTTTATGTATTTATTTTTCTCTTTTTTTTTTGAGACAAGGTTTCATTATGTATGCCAGACTGACTCTGGTAAGCCAGACTGGCCCAGAAAACTGGACCCTCCTGCCCGTCTCCAAGTACTACTAGAGTTACAGATTGGCACCGTCACACTAGGCTTTCAAACCCCACTTCTGCAGCACTGCAATGCAGGTCCAGGTCTTCCAGTCACATATATTCTTACGTCAGTAACAGTGGACATCTTCTTATGCCACACTTTGCTGTTTGTGGCACACTTTTTGTTTAAAGATTTATTTATTATTATAAATGAGTACACAGAAGAGGGTATCAGATTTCATTATGGGTGGTTGTGAGCCACCATGTGGTTGCTGGGATTTGAACTCACGACCTTCAGAAAGCAGTCAGTGCTTTTACCTACTGAGCCATCTCACCAGCCCCGTGGCACATTTTTGATAGTTGAGTATTTATGCACAAGTCTACCTCCCTCAGAACATAACTCCCAAAAGGTTCATTCTTGATGACATCTAACGATGCTTTTATATATCAAATGAAAATCATGAAACAGATTTTCTGAAAGCCTTATCGATAAAATTCTGTTAATTCTCATGCTTCAAGTAGTCTTACCACCTTCTTCCGCAAAATTGCCCTTTCAAACAATCCTCTTTACCTCCCTCACATCATTCCTCCACTTCTCATTAGACATAACTTACCATGATCATTTCCTTCTTTCAGAATCACTTTTCTCCCCAATATGATTCTCTTCCTTAGTTCTCATTCTACAGCATTTAAAGCAATCAATCTCCTTGTGGAGGCAGGAGGTGAGGAGGTAGCTTTCAAAACAGCTTCTCACTTTGTCATCCTAGCTAGCCTGGAACTTGCTATGGTAGAGCAAGCTGCCCCTCAAACTTGCAGCAATCCTCCTGCTCTGTGTGCCAAGATTACAGGCATGAGCCCCTAGCCATACTGACCAATTTTATACTTAAGGTATTTTTCTACAACTACATCTCCTCAACTTATGTTCACTTCTTTCTAGTACACCGTTTTTAATCAATCCTCTTACTTCGTTTGTATAAAAATGCAAATTATAAATAAATGAATGAAACAAAAACAGAAAAGATAATTCAGCTCTCCTAACCTACCTACCTCATACAGTTTCCCATTCTCTTATTTGTTCAACAGGCACGTGTCCATCCACTGCACATAGGCCCTCAGATCTATCTGTCCCATCTGCAATTCAGACAGTAGCTCTCAGAAGAATGTGCAGGAAAATGTCAGGATAACAGACTAAGTTGACTCATGCGTGCTCTTAAAGAATCTTTAAGGTAGACTCAGAAAATAAAAAACTGAAAGTTGCACTAGACAAAGATGGAAAGACCCCACAGTTGTTACAGGGGGCTCAAAAATCTGCCCAACATAAGCGAATTCAGAAAGAAATTAAGTAGGAACAGATAAAGAAAGCAGAAAGCATTCAAATAGATCCAGACTGTAGACTCACTCTATGGCTGCCCAAGAAACCAGGAGCCCAGTGAAATCCCTTAGGAGTCTCGCGAACACCTCGAGCATTGTCCTCTTCTCCTTTCCCAATACTATTAACAAATACCCCAACACTCTGAACTCCAGTGCTACTGACAGTCTTCAAAACTCCTTGTCCAGGGGCTGGAGAGATGGCTTAGTAGTTAAGAGTACCAACTGCTCTTCCAGAGGTCCTGAGTTCAAATCCCAGCAACCACATGGTGGCTCACAATCGTCCGTAATGAGATCTGATGCTCTTTTTCTGTCTAAAGACAACTACAGTGTACTTGCATATAATAAATAGATAAATCTTTTAAAAAAAAAAAAAAAAAAAGCTCCTTGTTCAGCCAGGCTTGGTGGTACACATCTTTAATCCCAGACTTAAGAGGCACAGGAAGAAGGATCTCTGTAACTTCAGGCCAGCTTGGTCTACATAGAGTTCCAGGACAGCCAGAGTTATAGCTACACAGTGAAACCCAAACTCAAAATGCAAAACAAAGCTACCCCATACTTTTTAAAATTCATTTCACACATCCAATCATCTGATTTGCTTAATTAACACCTAGAAGTACCTAACTCTAAAGTGGTCACCACTGTCCAAAATATTCCCTACTGACTAAATTGTAAGCAAAACTCTTCTTTATTTTCTCTATTTGATACTGATTGGTCTTTACCACTTCAAAAACAAAACAAAACAAAACAAAACAAAAACTTTTAGAGTAAAAAACACTTGTCAGGAGCCAGGAAGACCAAATAATGGCACTTGCACGACACCTGACAACCTAACTTTGATCTCTGGGATCCACATGATGGAAGAAAACAGACTCTGACGAGCTGTCCTCTGACCTCCACATGCACATAATAAATTAATGTAAAGTATATGTTTAGAAATATTTGTCAACAACGATACGCAGAATTTTATGCTTTGTACTACTTATAAATGAACCACCCTCAAAGAATTGTGTACTCCTAAGGATCACATCTCAAGAATACTTTAAAACCCTCCCTCAACAGCAGACAACAGACACTCGGGAATACTTGTATAAAGTGGTGCTAGAGGTTAAAAGGTGTTCCAAAAACAGTCTGACACTACTACTACAAAACACTGAAATTCTCATCTGGAAATTTTTTTTTAAAGATTTATTTTATGTATATGAGTACACTGTAGTTGTCTTCAGACACACTAGAAAAGTACATCAGATTCCATTACAGATGGTTGCTAGGAATTGAACTCAGGACCTCTGTACTCAGGACCTCAGGAAGAGCAGTCTGTACTTTTAACCACTGAACCATCTCTCCAGCCCAAATATTTGTATTTTAAAAGATCTGATTAAAGCTAGTGAGACAGCTCAGCAGATAAAGGTACCAGATGCCATGTCTCACAATCTGAGTTCAATTCCTGGGACCTACAAGATTGGAGAGAAACAATTCCTGTAAGTTGTCCCATGACTTCCACATGGGCTGTGCACACATCAAAATAAGTAATTTTTTAAAAACTTAAAAATCAATTCCTGACATCTTAGTTACTGAACTGATCCACAACTATTATTCTCACCTCATAGAAAAAAAGAGAAAAATCTCATTTTCTAAATTTTTTTTCAAAATGAATTATATCAAATTGCTTGGGATTTGGGGAAAAGAGAGGCACAGTCTCACACTGTAGCTATGGCTGACTCAGAATTCAAAATCTTCCTGTCTCGCCCTCCTCTTCTTGTAATACTGAAATTACAGACCTGTGTCACCATGGCTGGCTAGATCAGATTATTTTTTACTCTGTTTTAATATGTGTGAATGTGTACTGGTTGTGGGTATGAAAATGTGCATGCGTGTATACGCTGTATGCACCCATGTGTATGTGCTTGAAGGCCAGACGAAGAGGACATCAAGTGTCCTGCTCCCTGCCTTATTCCCTTGAGCTAAGATCTCAGTGAGTCTGCAACTGCTTAGGCATTCCAGTCTCTACCTACCCCCAATCCCACCACTAACCTACACATAGTACTGGGGTGCAACCACTCTCACCTGTTATGTGGGTTCTGAGGGTTTAAACTCAGGTCCTCATGCCTACACAGCAAGGGTTCTTACCCAGAGACATCTCCCTACCCTTAAATCAGATCCTTAAAATGGCTAGAGATAAGAAAATACAAACTGAAACCAGTGTCCTTCTCCAGAGCAGATTAAACCACCCTTTGATTAGAAAAGGCCCTTGGATCTTACCCCTTCAACGCTTGTGTAGGATTAGAGCTCCAGTCTAATCTAGCCCACCTTCTTCCATAAATGCAGAGTACTCAACCAAATACCTTCTGTCCTCCATGCTCTCAAACTCAAACCCACAGACACAATGTTGTATCACTTTGTTCATTGAGACAAGGTTTGCTATGTAGACCTGCTGGCCTGGAGCTCCCCATACAAACCAGAATGGCCTGAAACTGAGAGAACCTCCTGCCTCTGCCTCCTGAGTGCTATGACTAATAAAGCCTTCTAGCAATCATTCAACAGGTATTTATTAAAAGGCAAGCTGTTCCATTTCCTCAAAGATTAAATTAAGTTGAAGTTCTAGAACAGGTTACAACCCAATTGGCATTTCCAAAGAGAAGGCAAGAGAAAGAACTGATATAAATGAATGTACAAAGAGAACACAACTCCTGGTCTACAGAGTGAGTTCCAGGACAGCCAGGGCTACACAGAGAAACCCTGTCTCAAAAAAAAAAAAAAAAAAAAAAAGAGAGAGAGAGAGAGAACACAACTAGGCCAGTGGCAGAATCTTTGCCTACCAAGCATAAGACCCTAAATTTAATCTACAACACAAAAAAAAAATGGGGGGGGGATAATGAACAGAAGAAAATAGAATATTCACTAGTCACAACTACATGTGAAAGAAATCTTGACATTAATATTAAGAGGAGTACAATTACTTAGACAAGATTTCCTAAAAGAAACAGAACAGTATCTTCTTATTCCCCATATCTATGTGCTAACCTCAATACTGACTCCATTCTTTTTACTGCTTATTATTATTCTGTGCGTACGTGCCACCTGCATGGAAAGAGCAGTGGACAATTTGCAGGAGTCAGCTCTCCCTTCTACTTTGCAGGTTCCAGGACTTGAACTCAGGTTATCAGACCTGGCAGCAAACATTTTTACCAGCTGAGCAATTTTACCAGCCTTATTAATAAAAACGTAAAGTTATAGTGAGGGGCCAGAGGAATGGTTCAGTGGAGGATGGAGTTCACTGCAGAGCCTAGTGACCTAAGTTTGATCCCACAGACCTACAAGATAGAACTGACTCATTCAGGTTATCCTCCACACTTAGATCATGGTGTGTGTACACACAAACACACACACACACACACACACACACATGTATACACATGATAAGTGCAATTTAAAAAAATTATAGCTAGGTATGTAATGTGTGCCTGTAATCCAAAAGACTGAAGCAGAGGGGCAGAGGGATTCCAAGATCTAGGTGAGCCTGGACAGTTCAGCAAGTCCCAGGCCAGCCTGGAACTATTTAGCAAGGTCCTATCTCGAGTGAATGAGTGAGTGAGTGAGTGAGTGAGTGAGTGAACATTACTGGGTCATTTTCATCAACTAAAACTCTCCAGAAGACTGTCAGAGGATCCTGTAACCTGGTAGGTAATCACTACGTTCAAGTGACTCCTCATCTCTAGCCAGCAAAGCTGATGCTGCAAAGATGCTGGTTCCTACAAATCTCGTGTGAGTTCAAGGCTCCCTTTCTCATTCCACCCAATACTCCTGACTACTTTAACAACACCTTCTTTCCCTCTTTAAAGTTAGACGCTTAAAGCCTCTTCTAATACAATGGCAAGTCAAGAGATGCATCCTAAAGCAGTTGGTTTAAAACCTCTAAACTGAGTTTTTCAGCCTCTAAAACTCAAAGCTTAGGTAGGGCCGTACGGATAGTTCAGTGGGTAAATGTGCTTTGCTGCTTATTATGCTAGCTAGCCTGATGACCTGAGTTCAATCCTTGGAACCTACATAAAGGTTGAGGAGAAAAACTAACTCCTAAAGTTCTCCTCTGACCTCCATACACACTCATCTTGCTGCATATGCACCCACACACATGCAATGATTTCTAAAATGTAAATAAAAGCTAAACTTAAAAATTTTAATATCAAGGTACATCATTTGAAAGTATAAGACATCTAATATACAAAAATAACTGACGATTAGAATGGAGGATGAAAAAAAAAAAAA
>JADRCD010085561.1:0-12520 GCA_019843815.1 Montemys delectorum | reverse complement strand
CTATATTCCAGACTTCTGGGCTAATAACCACTTATCAGAGAATGCATACCATGTGTGATCTTTTGTGATTGGGTTACCTCACTCAGGATGATACTCTCCAGATCCATCCATTTCCCTAAGAATTTCATAAATTCATTGTTTTTAATAGCTGAGTAGTACTCCATTGTGTAGATGTACCACACTTTCTGTATCCATTCCTCTGTTGAGGGACATCTGGGTTGTTTCCAGTTTCTGGCTATTATAAATAAGGCTGCTATGAACATGGTGGAGCATGTGTCCTTATTACATGATGGAGCATCTTGTGGGCATACCCAGGAGTGGTATGGCTGGGTCCTCTGGTAGAACGATGTCCAATTTCCGGAGGAACCGCCACACTGATTTCCAGAGTGGTTGTACCAATTTGCAATCCCACCAGCAGTGAAGTAGTGTTCCTCTTTCTCCACAACCTCTCCAGCATCTGCTGTCACCTGAGTCTTTTATCCTAGCCAATCTGACTGGTGTGAGGTAGAATCTCAGAGTTGTTTTGATTTGCATTTCCCTGATGACTAAGGATGTTGAACATTTCTTTAGGTGTTTCTCAGTCATTTGGAGTTCATCAGTAGAGAATTCTTTGTTTAGCTCTATGCCCCATTTTTTAATAGAGTTATTTGGTTCTCTTGAGACTGACTTCTTGAGTTCTTTCTTTTTTTTTTGTTTTGTTTTTGGTCTTTCTTCTCACTTATGTATTATAGTAAGAAGAAAACCCCTGGAACTGGTGATAGCCATCCTATGGGGACAAAGTTAACAAGAAGGTACAGAGGTTTGGTACCTTGCTTGAGTTGGAGGAAAATAGCCATTTATGTCACTGCTCCCAGACTCCAAGATTCTTGTGGAAGAGTGGTGTCAGAATGAGTGTAAGAGCCAGGGGAAAAGATGAGTGATTAAAGAACCATCCTTTGTCACTCTTCCACCATCTTCTGGAGCTGGGATGAGTTTGCTCCTAAAAGAACACCACAATTGGGTTTGTTGAGAGTTATCTCTTACAAGGAAAGGGGAGGGATGGTCATAGGATCTCACCTGAGGATCCAGGAAGGCCTCCCAATCAGTTGTATACAATTCTGTTCTAATTGCATATGTCTTTTGAGGGTCTCAGGGAAGGGCTAGAACAGTGGTTCTTAAGTTTCCTAATGCTGCATGCAACCCTGTAACATAATTCCTCATGTGGTGACCCTTAACCATAAAGTTATTTCAGTGCTACTACATAACTATAATTTTTCTACTCATATGAATCATAATGTAAGTATTTGTGCTCTTCAATGATCTTAGGAGACCCCTGTGAAAGCATCTTTCAATCCTCAAAGGGGTCGCAACCCATAGGTTGAGAACCATTAGTCTAGAGTATGTAGGTAGGGAAGGATGAGGGAGATTTCTGCTACAGAGCCATGGTGGAGTAATCACTCATGCTGGAGGAGATTTTCCAGTATGGCTTCTATAACGTTGCCCATGCTCCTGCCTGTAACCCTTTACACACTGCTCTTTAAGTATGCCTGATATAGTTATTGGTTCTCCAGAGTGAACTTTTATGGAAATACTCCCCAGTAATTCACTGGGACTATAGGAGAAAGGAGGCAGATGTTGTTTATGTCTTCCTCAGGGAAGAAAGTTTAGTAACAGTATATGATTAATGTAAGCCTGAAAATCACAAGAGTCAACTGAAAAATCATTAGAAATATTAAGAAAAGATGAGTTGGTTGGTTATAGCTTTACTATAAAAATAAATACCTTTCAATTCTTTAATATAAAACCACTTAATAAGCCGACAGTGGTAGCACACACCTTTAATCCCAGCACTTGGGAGGCAGAGGCAGGTAGATTTCTGAGTTCAAGGCCAGCCTGGTCTATAGAGTGAGTTCCAGGACAGCCAGGGCTACACAGAGAAATCCTGTCTCAAAAAAAAAAATCAAAAAACCAAACCAAAACAAAACCTATTAATAAATACATATAAAACAAGTTACTATGGACAATATCAGTCAAAACATAAAGTACTTACACATTTAATACACAAAGTAGAATGTATGTCCTCTTTCTTCATAGCTATAATCAACCTTTAGAAGATTCTATATTTTTCCTAAGTTAATACACAGAGGGAAAGCTATTAAAATAGTAATTAAGTATATATTTGTGAAACTAGTCATGTGGACTCAGTCAAATTAAAAAAAAAAAAACAAAAAACCTCATAATTACCTAACAGCAAATATATCTGGGAAGACCTTGCTTTACCAGATCATCAAATTTTACAAAATAACACTGGTGTGCTATGAGCTCACCAGTAGACAGGCCAATAGAACAACAGATCCAAATATATCCAGCTAATTAAAAAATGTATTGTTAGTGTCCCAAATGAATGGATGAAAGATGCAATATTGTTTTTAATGAGGTTTCATATAGCCATTACAAGCTTCCAATGCAACACCATCATATGTGAATGTGGTGCATGTCCATGAATAATGAGCCAATACCAACACATCATTATTAAAGCCCACACTTTTCCATTTTCCTTCTCTTTTCTCAATGTTTTCTTTTCTTCCTGTGTTGAGACACTACATTAATCATAACATCTCTAGACTCCTCTTGATTGTGAGATGTTCTCTTACTTTGATCATTCAAGAAGATAACACTAATTTTGAGCCATCTTTCAGCTTGTACTTTTAAGATGATTTTCTTGTGTTTAACAAAGGAAAGAAGTAAGGAAATAAAATGCTCATCTCTCCATATCTAATCATAGTGGCATTATCCTAGACTTGTTATTCACATTTTTATCTATAACTTCCAACATTAACAATAAGAAAAGTGGACTCAAACTTCTGCATCCACTTACATCATTGCTTGATTCCTGTATACATTTCAAGCTTGTAACCATCCTTAGGGAAGAGGGTGGGTCTTAACTACTAGAAGATGCTGCTATATACCACTCCCCCAGTATTGGGTTTTAGAGACTTTACTCATTTTCCAAACTACTTTGGTTAACCATTAACCCACAATAATCTTTCAGAATTACTCTTTTTATACATCTATGATACCCATAAGAGTACTGTTACAGTCTACCATTCATTCTTCAGTTTTCTAGGGGAGTTTAGAATTTGCATGTTTAAGATTCATTCGTTGAGTGAATTCTAAGATTCATTGTGCAGTATGGAATTTAGTAGCCTGTTGTAAATGTGTTTTGCCACGTATGCATCACTAGTCAAAATGTTCATCACCCTACAAAAATATCCCGTACTCTATTTATCCAGTCCTCACCAACTCCAAGCTGGTGTAACCATTAATCCTTTCACCGTCTCAATATTTGGGTATTACTGATTATCATATTGGATGTAGTTTTTCAGTCTACCTTATTTCACTCAGTATTTTTTATTACTTCTTTTCACTGAATAGTAGTCCTTCAAAATGTATAATAGTTCAATTGTTCATTCATTTATTAGAAGATATCTTGTTTGTTTTGAATTTGGGAGCACTGTAAGTAATGCTGTCATAAACTATCATGGATAAACTTTTATATTCATTTGCAGAAACTTAGGAGGTATTCTAGACTGAATGAGAAATGATGTTAGCCTATGTAGGACTCATCTAGTGTTTCCCAAGGCTACACCATTTTGTGTTTGGAATCAGTGATGAATGAGAGTTCCTGAAGTCCCACATCATAGCCAGAACTGGTGTTGTCATTTATTTCTGTAGTTGCTTCTCAGGGTAGTTTAATTTGCACTTCTCTGGTGACAAAAGAGGTTGAGCATCAAGCATCTTTTCATCTACTCATTTGGCAACTTCATATTTTCTTTGATGAGATGTCAGTTCAGATCATTTGCCCCGTCTTTTAATAGAGTTGTTAGGCTTCATGTTTTTGAGTCTTCCAAATATTTTCACTAAGTCTTCAGCTTGTCTTGAAATCTCTATGCTTTTGCCAGAGCAAAATCTTTTTAATCTAGTAAGGTAAATAGAACATTCCTTTTAATGGGTAATGCTTATGGTTTTGCATCTAAAACCCTGTTATCAAAATAAGTGGCTGGTGAGATGAGTAAAAGTGTTTACAACTAAACCCTAGGAGCTAAATTCAATCTCTGGGTAAAGGAAAGAATTGAAATCAAAACTTGTTCTCTGACCCTCACATGATTACCTGAATGCAAACACACCCACATAGATACACATAAAAAAATTAAAAATTGAATTTTAAAAAAATCTTAAAGTGTCAGAGTATTTTCTATTCTTTCTATGATTATTAAAACTTTGTATTTTTTTAAGAAAAATAATTATGTTTAAAGTTCATTTTTGTCTAAAGTATAGGATTTTGAAAGTAAGGGCTGAAGAAGTCCCATGAGTTGTATATTGCTCACAGGTTATGGATAAAGCTTAAAAATCTGGTGTCTTATACACTTGAATTGTTTTGTGCTTCACAATTGTCTTAGTTCTTTGAGGATTTTGTACAATGTGCTTTGAACATTTTCATCTCCATTCACTCAGTTCTTTTCAGATTCATGCCTCTACCTTCATTCACCAATTTTGTGTTCTTTTTTTGTTGTTGTTTTGTTTTGTTTTTTCTTCCATCAGGATCTGTTGGTGTTGTCCAACCTTAGATGTGTAGCCTTCCACTGAAATGTGGTCAACATACCAGTGGCTATACTCGTAGAGAAAACATACTCTTCCATTCAACTAGCTAGCTAACAATTGTCAGTAGCTCCATGGCTAGGGGTGGGACTTCATGTCCAACTCTCCTCTTCATGCTAAAATTCTTACTGCTTTTGGCATGCTCACAACCACCATGAGTTCACATGTGAAGCTTTCCAGGAAACATTGTTTCCATGTTATCATACATTAACTCTGGCTCTTAAAATCTTTGTTCTACCTCTTTCACAATGATTTGTGAACCCTCAGATGAGAAGCTATGATATATGTATTCTACTTAGGGGCAACCATTTCAGTTTCTCATTTCTATTCCTTGGTCAGTTGTAAGTCCTCATTATTAATCATCATCTACTGCAAATAGTAGCTTCACTGATGAAGGTTGATATATATAATAGTTGATATATGTATAAGAATAACTCATTATGGTTCAATATAATACTATGTCTATTTAATAAAACAAGCTTTGTCCTAGAGCCCATGATTTGTCTAGCTATAGATTCTTAGCTCCTTTAACACTGCCTGGCATACGTTCCACTTTCTGGAACAGCCTTTGAGTAGAATTATAAAGTAGTTCATTACTCCATGTCATTTATGACACTATTTCACCTGTGGGTATATCTTTCTCAACTTGTCATTGTTTTAGATTATGGGGTTCATAGATGGTTAAGATGGGTAGTTACCTTTCTCCTCCAGGAGCATGCACAACACCTTCTAACTCTGTGAAGCTAGTCAGTGGGTTTGAAATGTCCTGGTCATTATCAACTTGAATTCTCCATGTTCTGATTCAAGACAGTTTTATCTTTAGCAATAAGGTAATTCTGTCAAGTTCTGAAGGGTAACCAAGAGCACTGGTAATATTGGAAATGTGTCAGGAGATCTGTCCTATGGAATATCACTTGCTAAAACCCCGAAAAGAATAACCAATTTCTGACACTATTTGCTGTTGTTGTTGT
The DNA here is from genome assembly GCA_019843815.1 of Montemys delectorum. NCBI lineage: Eukaryota > Metazoa > Chordata > Mammalia > Rodentia > Muridae > Montemys > Montemys delectorum. The sequence goes on along the minus strand of JADRCD010085561.1, from coordinate 6,911 downwards.
TGTTGTTGTTGTTGTTGTTGTTGTTTTTGGTAGCTGGATATTTGTGTTTTTGTTAGCCTCTGAGGAGTAGTAGGGGAATTTTTGCCTGGTTAAATGGTAGCACCTTTTTAATTCTGTGTGTGTGTGTGTATGTGTCTATATGTCTGTCTGTCTGACTGTCTGTGTCTCTGTGTGTGTATTTGCTTCTCTCTGTGTGAAATTCTACAACATAAAATTTCCATGTGGCTTTTTAAAACTGTCTTTCTATCTATCTATCTATCTATCTATCTATCTATCTATCTATCTGCCCCTTCCCATATTTTCTCTTCTACTTTGTCCTCCAGTAACTCCCCAAATTTAACCCTTTTTTGCCATTATTCCTTTAATTGTTTATACCAATGCATTCTGTCCTCCCCGTCATAAAAGCCTTACCCATGAAAAAGTTAATTGACTATTTTAAGTAAGCCAGTTTCTGGTTTTATTGATTGGTCTATCTGATTCATCAACAACACTATGCTGTCATTGTTACTGTAGAATTTCTGGCACCTTCAAGTTCAGGCAGTTAATGTTCCAGCTATTCTTCTTCAACAGTGTTATAGTTGTTCAAGGTTTTTACCTTCACATACACATTTTAGAATCTATTTGTTGTTATCTACAGAGTGTATTTCTAACACATATATTGGGATTTTAATTAATATATGTATTGAATTAATTAGCAAACACAACAAAATTGTATTCAAATTAATTTGATGGAAATATTTATTTTTGTCACTGATTTATTATTTTTTCAGTTTGTAAATATATATCTTCTACTTGTTTTATTTTCCTCTAAATTTGTAAGGCATTTGTAAGGAACATTTTTCATAACTTTGAAAACACTGCTCTCAAATTTAGATAATTTAATTATTCAATATCAATATATGTAAATGTATTTGATCCTATATTGTATAACCTTGCCATCTAGATTATTAGTACAAAGGATACATTCATTTTCGCACTTGGTGGTAGTTCTCCTTAAAGATATCTATGAATAAAAGGTATATTCTCTGATTCTAAATCTCTATATCTTTCATGTTACTGTGTTTAGTTTAGTATAATTCTATTTTCTTAATGAACTTTCCATCTGACATACATGACTTATCGATTTGTTCTTAGGTGTTAATGTCAATGGCTGAGAAAATACTAGACTAAGTTAGGAGAGTCTCTCTTGACAAAATTGTGCAGAACAGTGTCATTTGTTTCTTAATTGTTGGTCAAACGACACCATAGAACCATCTAGTTTGGTGCCTTCTTGTCTGAGATATTAATACTTGTTGATTCAGTTACTTCAATACCCCTGTTATAGTGCCAAACTCATTGATCTCCCAATTTCTTCTAGTGTCAGTTTCTAAGGACTCTCCCTCATTGTTGTGTTGCTTATGATATTTAACATATTAACATCCATCTTTAACTATCATGTTTCTCCTTTTTTTCCCCTTACTTTTGTTTTCTCAGTCTTATAAAAGTTTTATAAATTATGATAATCTCTATGAGACAACTTTATATTGATTTTGTTATTTAATATTTTGTTTCTGTAAATTTTAAACATTTATTTCTACTTAATTTATGCTTAAATTATTTTCTTTCTTTGGTTTCCTAAGGTAAGAATTTAGATAGTGAACTTTAGATATTCTTTCTTTGCATGCGCGTGTGCATGCGCGCGCGCACACACACACACACACACACACACACACACACACACATTCATGCTAGCTTCAATGACTACAGCAGTCGTTGCATCTGAAGCTCTTGGCAAGCTATATTTTTATTTTCAACTCAATAAAAGATTTTAAAATTCTCACTAGACGTCTTTGATGCGTGTATTAATTAGAAGTGTGTTGTGCAATTTTAAGATACTTGGAGACTGTCCAGCTGCCTTATTCTTGTTGATTTCTAGTTTAATTCAGCTTTGCTTTGAGAATGTACTTTGCATGATTTCCAGCTATTAAAAGTTATTATTACATGAATTATCACAAAGAGTATGGGTCATTTTGGTAAATCATTCCCATGTGTTTGAGAATAATATGTTAGATTATTGTTCGGCTGAAGATGCAATGACTACCAATCAGATCAACATTAGTGATTGTACCATTTAGATTACTCATTCTTTTATTGGTCTTCTATGTGCTGGACTGACAGAGTATACTCAAACTTTATACTCAAATATTAGATATTTCTATTTCTTTTCATATCGATGAAATGTTTGATGCATCATTTTGATGTTGTTATACACATGCATGCTTAGAATGTCTGTCTTCGTGTCGGATCGTTTTATGATCATGCAATACCTTAGCTTATTTCTGATGACCTTCTTTGTTCTAAAATCTGAACTCTCTGAAATCAATAGTGGCACTTCAACTTTTTGGGGGTAAGTGTTAGTGTAATTTATATTTCTGTCTATAACATTTAACCTACCTGAGTTTTTATATTTAAATCAATCTCCTTATTAACGGCAGTTATACCTTATATTTGTAATCCGTGGCAGCAATAGGCCTTTAACTCATATATTCCACCACTTTTATTTAAAATTATTATTAATAAGATTTAAATAACGGCAATGTTGTGTTTCCTACTTCCCTCATGTATTGCTTACCAAACTTTCACATGCTTTATTTTGATTGAATATTTTTTAAATTTTATCTCATTTCCTGCATAATATTGGTTAAATATCTCCTAAAAAAAAAGGCATGGAGACAAGTTAGAATCTACTATTTTGATTTTAACCAGTCTAGCTTTACTTTCAAATAGCACCAAATCTTCTCTTCCATGTGTCCACGTTCTCTTCTGCATTGATTCATACATGCCCTTGACTATTAAGTACACAAAGGGATTTTTTTTAACAACTTTTTTGCTTTGTTGGATAGCTTGTTTGTTTTTTGGTTTTTTTGTTTGTTTGTTTTATTTTTGGTGTTTTTGTTTTGTTGTTGTTGTTATTGTTTTGGGTTTTTTGGGGACCAGGTTTCTCTGTATAGTCCTGGCTGTCCTGGAAATCACTCTGTAGACCAAGTTTGCCTCCAACTCATACTACCACTGAGATTTTTAATGATTTTTAAACTTTTAATTATGCTTTGAATCCAGTAAGTACAAGAAAATTTTTATGGGATATTTTTTTATTTACATTTCAAATGTTATCCCCTTTCCCTGTTTCCCCTCTGGAAACCCCCTATCACATCCTCTCTCCCCCTGCTTTTATGAGTGTGTTCTTACTCACCCACTCCCTCTTCCCCACCCTGGCATTCCCCTACACTGGGACATCAAGCCTTCACAGGATCAAAGGCCTCTCCTCCCATTGATGCCTGACAAAGCCATCTTCTACTACATTTTATTTTACCAATATTAACTATTTTCACACCACTGCCTATCCCAGTATCTGGTCAATAGCACATCTGCGTGCCTGAACAATGTTTACTGATGCAATGCTTGGATGACTAGACTTTCTTTAGAATTAATTATTCCCCAGATTTTTCTCTCTTCTGCTTACACTGTTTCCCTATGTTTTCTGTTTTTTTTTTTTTCTTTACATTTTTACCACATTGATTATGGTGATTGTAGAGTCACCGGCTTTGCTGTTACTCACTTTTGATGTTGTCAACAATGTGTTCAATGTGTTTACAGAGTGCCTTGATTATGACTTTACTTTGATATGTTACTATAAAAAGTTTATGAAACTTTTACTGCATTGAAATATGCTATTCTGGGGGTAGGGATCTGAATCCATGATTCTAAGCCATGGTTTGATTTGACTGGAAAATAAACTATTTCTTACTACCTTTGAGGTAAGACTATGTTTTTCTTCAACGGATTTTGGCAAGCAACATTGGGCTTCAGCTATGTTCTACTTTCCCAAGAAAGTCACCTGGATTGGTTCCAGCAACTATCTTGTGCACATCCATCTGGCACTGCTTCCTTGGACATGGTCACTGAGATCTTTCTGGGGTTCAGGCTGCTGATATGGACAATGGTCCCTTCATTTATTCTGAGATGATTGTTTAAATTCTATTGTGTTTGGATATCTTTTTTGTTTGCTTTTCTTTTTTGCTTCATAGAATTTTGTTTCAAAAGATATCTTATTTTTCGTTTGTTTGGTTGATTTCAGCTTATTTGCTCTCATGTAATTCAATTAATTTTTGATTGCTTTCAGAACATTTGTTAACTTACAACCATTAGCCTGTTTGCCCCTTGCCACTCTTCCAAGATGTGACTCCGAGTTCTTCAGTAATATCACCTGTTCTTTGCAATCCTGTTCCTTTACTTTAATTCTATAATTGTCCTAATTATTCAGATACCAGATATAAGAGACACTTGTTCCCTCCAGCCCTGTAGGGTGCAATGTGAGGAGGAATATCTTATAGTATGTAATCATCTTCTTGGGAAGCTCTAAATATATCCTATTTCTGGGTTGTTAAATCGTTCTTGCTCAGCAGAGAAGGTAGACATAAGGACTGATCCTCTAGTATCTTGAGTCTCCATGTACTTACTATAAACTGCCCAAGAAGCCTAAGACACAGTGGGAGGAGCTGAACTTGGCTTCAGGGGAAAAAGCTCCTCCCAAAAGAAATATGAATTTGATCTGATTCCCATATTTTGTAGCTATTATAGAGAAGACTTCAACTTTAAGGAGAAAACAGAAACTGAAATATTTTGAGAAAAACACAAAGCAATACTGTCCTTTGCTACTCCAGCTGGTTTCATGCTTGACTTTGTAATTCAGTGTGTAAGCATTTGAAAACACAGACCTGTCTAACAAAAGATATGTTCCTCTTAGTAGAGAACACTTCTTATTCTTCAACTGTTTTTACTGTTCTTTGTTGTTTGTTAATTTGCATGCTAAATCAAAAGTCCTAAGCAGAAGGATTAAAGATCATGCATCAAAAGCCTATTTTACTGAACAAGTTAAAATATCTACAGAAAAGAAATGATAAATACTGGGAATCCAAAATCATGGTAAGACTCTTTAGGGACAGTGTCAAAATTCCAAGATTGGTTAAAATAAATACCATGTTAAAAGTAATTAAGATGTGTAAAATTAGAGGTAATTTTAAGGAATATTACTATGCTTAACTCTCCTCTAATTTAACTCTCCAATTTTCTCAGCCTTCATTAAGCAGAACAAATTTTATGTCAAAGAGAAAGATTGCTATGGGTTGCTTCATGATAAAACCTAGAGAGAGGACCAATCCCTACTTGGCCACATTTGTAAACGCTCCCAGCTCCCCTTACTTTCTCTAGATTAACTTTTCTTTTGAGCAGGAAATACTAACCTAGGTCTGCAGAACAAACTTCACCTGTGAATGGTCTTGCTTCCTTTTTGCCTTATTCCTGGAAAGTAGACTTTGAAGTCATATGTGCTTTTAATTGTTTCATATAATTATAACTTTTATGTCATTTTGAATTTGAACCAAGATGGAAGAAAATTCAATATGCCCTGGAAATCCTTAAAATAGCTACAAAACGAAGCCTGTGGGTACTTCATTTTTACAGGTTTAACTTACTGTGTAAGATTATTATCCTTGGTCTGCATCATTTAAGATGTGTCTGTGTTCATGTATGTGAGTAAAAACATTTTAGGATGGCTTCTGAACTTAACAATATAGCACTGATATTCAGGGGCAGTTTCCTGCTCTTGTACTCTCTCCCATCTCCCTAACACTGCATCTTTAGAGAAATATAGCTTTCAATTCCTGTCCTAGTCAAATCCAAGAAAGCATGCCTCTGCATATATGTTCTGACTGTGAGCTTGGTGGTTTTGTGGGACTCCTAATATTAGGAGTAGATGTATCTTCTGACTCTTTTGCCTGCCCTTGAAATTCTTTTCCTTCCATTGGGTTGCCTTTTCCATTCTGGCAAATGATATTGCATCTTGTTTTGTCCTGTTTGGCTGTCCTGTCTTGGAGCCCTATTCTTTTCTGAATTAGAAACAAAACTGGAGTGGATGTGGGAGTCTGGGTGGAAGGCTAGGAGGACTGAAAGGAATGGAAACTGTGGGTTGGATGTATTGTGTGAGAGAAGAATTTGTTTTCATATTTTTTTTTTTACCAAAAATGGGGATAAACAAAACAAAGAATTACAAGACAGTTATTTTAAAGCCAGTCTGTAACTTCCTGTTTATTCTGCTAGAGGCTTGAAAATATCATGTAAACATATATCAATAATAATGTGCTTCATTACACCACAAATATAATTTAGGTTTAACAGTTTCTCTCTATAATATATTGGAAGAGTAATTTATCACAAGGCTTTCAGCTTTTAGGAGGGCTAGAATAACCTGGGTAGAGATGCTCAGTTGAATTCCTTGATTACAACAAAGGCAAACAGGTGACCCTCAAGTAGAAGAAATCACAACAGGCTGGAGACTGAAGTCTCAGTTGTTAGTGCTGTTTGCAGTTACCTCCTGGGCCAAAAAGAAAGAAGTACTTCTTAGAAAAGTCAGTGTCAAAGTTCACCTTAGAATAAGACTTAAAGATTTTAACGAGTAGTTGATTTCAATTTGTTCTGATTGTAGTTGTTACCTGTTGGACTTCTTTTTTATAATATCTTCCTTTGATTTTACATAAACCACATTTTCATTGAAACAATGTTATTTTATTACTGCTTTTCAAAATTTTGTGGAAACTACTCCCCCAAAAACCCAATAGTGTAAAAAGGAAGAAATACAATAGTTGTGTGCATATTTTTAAAAAGAAGTTTCAATTAGAACACTTTGAGATTGTAATTTAATTTTTTAAGCTAAAGATATGTTCCAAAGGGAAGGATCAAATTGGCAGATGAAATACCCAAAGGGCAGGGACATACGTAGGAGTAGCTGGTCAACTCAAATGAACTTTATTTTGTGGTGAAGGCATTTTTGTTACGTGTGTGTGTATGTGTGTGTGTGTGTGTGTGTGTGTGTGTGT
>JADRCD010085534.1:0-24694 GCA_019843815.1 Montemys delectorum | reverse complement strand
GTGCTAGATTATAAACAAGTGCCAATGCAGCAGGTCTTACATGTGCACTGGAGGTAGATCTCAGGCTTTCATGCTTCTGCATCTATTTCACACCACCATGATTAAAACACACCTTCATAACCCTGACAAGGTTGTCTGTCACATTTCCAAAACATCACCTTGTCTGTTTTTGCCTATTGCTTCTTATTTTTAAGAGCAAGTAACATGTTTTATGAACTCTAAAAGGAAAATGAAATATTTGAATCAAGAATCAAGAAGATGAACTTGGTTCAGACCCCACCTTCTTTTCAAGTAAGTGATTGTCTAAAGGATTCACTTTCTTTTATAGAATCTCAGTATGTTCTGTAAAGTAAAAGGAGTGACAAAGAGGGTTTCAAAACTTTTGTGGATTTGGTTTCTTTTTGCCCTTTTTTTTTTTTTTGTATTCTGCTTCAGCTACTAGAGTGGTCATGTCAACATTCAGGCATCTGAGCCTTTGGATGCCTCATGATAAATTTATCTTGAAAATTTTCCATATTTTGTGTCCAGGTTGAAATGAAGAGCTGAGAAAGAGGTGGATACCTAGCAACCAGATCTCTTCAAATATCACATTGAATGTATTTGCAGAGAGTACCAGGGGAGAGTAGAGACAGCAAAAACCACGCTTCTGTGTTAATTTCATTTGGTGACTCACCCAGTCTGTCACACAAAGATGGCATTGATCTAAATTGTGACCTTTTCTTCTATCTTCTATCATTAAAATAATGCCAGTAAAAGGGCAGTGACTCACCACGAAAACAGATTCTTTTTCAGAAAATTAGCAAAGTATCGTCACGAAGAGCTTGGGCAAAGGGTCTTTTATTCACCTCACCTGGTGAGCAAGCAGCATCTTTTGCTCAGCTCATTAAGTGCCTCTTCTATATTATGTCCTGTGGATTCAGTCTAGCCTGTTATTTTGTTGATTTGTTCTCATTTTGAGCAGTATTTCAGGCATTGAATGCACAAGGTAATTTTCCACTGATTCAGTTGCTAGTCATCATTGCCTTGTAATTCAAAGGGGGCTTAAAGGGGACTTCTTTTACATTGTGAAATAGTTTTCACATGTAGTTTGTGGATCAAGAGTCTTATATATGCATATATAGTAATTATAGGTTTTCATTTTTGTAAGTGGATACATGTAGCGATGGGAATGATGAAATTACTGCTTTTCAACTACTAAATAAGCACATCACTAAGACGAGAAACCATAGAATTTGGCTCTTAAAAATAAGGCCTATCAATTATATACATTTTGCTCATGATTTCAACCTGGCCTGTTCCTATTAAAGTATATACAAAAGGAACATTTAAGAACAACAACTATCACTTGTGTTTCATATAAGCTGTATTTATTTCTCTAGCCTGCCAAATTCTGGAAGGTACCAGAACACAAGGCTTATATTCCCTCTGTGAAAGAAATGGTGTATCAATATAACTTGGTGAATATTTATGTATAAGTTTTAAACCATAATATTATGTGTTCTTGAAAACATTATGAATATACACAGTTGAAAGTGACAATCTCAAAATCATCTGCTGTCAATCTTCATTGTACAGGTGTTAAGGCCAGAGGGAACAAAGGAGAAACAGCGTCTTGGTGGTCTTATGCCAGCTCCTGAAAATGCCAAGACAGTAACTCTATCCTTTAACTTCTTAATATGTTGTCTTGCTAGCTTAGCCTTTGACAGCAGAATGCCTAGAGAGAATGATTTTTGGAAAATGTTAGTCTCATTTGGGAAAAAAAAATGTACAAAGACTCCAGATGGACAAACCCTTGGATTAAAAGGGTATAGTTGAAGATATGTTAAAAATGACCTCCTATTGCCCCCTAGTCCTCAGTAAACAAGATATTTTTAACTTTGTGTGGTGTCTATAGGAACTCTTCCAAATAGGAGAAATTTCATGTCCTAACTTAATGGGCATCTACTTGGATATTATGATGCAAAACTTATGGGATGTAAGATTTTCAACCCATTTTACAGACAATAGTACATTATGCTGATATGTAATTTAGTCTTGAAAAGGAATATAAGCATTTTCTTACAGTGTCTTCTGTAGAAACACTTTGCTCCATGATCCCACCAGTAATGTGTGACTATTGGAATAGAAGCACCTGCTGACTAATGAGTCACTTACTTACTTTTAATTTTGTTAGGGGTGACATTAACTCTTGGATCCATGCTGTAGCCACCCAGGATGTTTCTGCTTCCCTCTTAGAAATTCATTTATAGTAGTGGTTCTCAATTTTCCTAATGCTGTGGCACTTTAATATAGTTCCTCATATACTGGTGACCCCCAACCATAAAATTATTTTCATTGCTAATTCATAAATGTAATTTTGTTATTGTTATGAATCCTAGTATAAATATCTGATATGCAGTATATTTGATATACACCTTCCCCACTGAACCAGTCTTTTGACCCAAGTGTTCCAACCCACATGTTGGGAAAGGCTGACTTTTAGCAACATGAACTTACTTCCCTCTAAAAGTTTCATTAGTTTTACAGGAAGGCTGCCAAACTAAAGGTAAATAACTATGTTTCAGAATAGTTTGAAGTGAACACGTAGGGAAGTCCAGCAATCTGTTGACTCATCTAATGAAAGCAAAGCTTTGGTGGCTATAAATAGCAAAACTTACTGATTTCAAATCTCCATGGGGAGAAGTCTGTGCAATTGGATTCTGCCAGCATCACCTGAGACTGCGTAATTCTTGAGCTCATTTTCCAGGAAGGTGAAGCTGTGGAGATGAGACTTTAAATTTCTATATGGCTATTAATATATCAAATATATAGTGATTACAGTCTATCTCCTCAATGCTTGGGGAGCAGGGAAGCACGAAAAGGAGAGAACAGGAACACAGAGGCGTCCACACTGAAAACGATAAATGGCATGGAAGAGTGACACTCCAACAGATGTTAAGTGATGTGTAGATAAGAGTCAATTCTGGGTGTGACACATAGAAGTCAATTCCTTTAGGGGGAAGGGTTTCATTCATATGGCAGAGGGCTTCATATGGTAGAGGTGGATGCCTTTCATGTAAATTCAAAACACATAGAATAATAGAGTACATTGTTTATAGTTACATGGATACATGGAATTACCTAGAGTGTGAAGGACACTAGCTATCAAAAGCAAATTTTGCAACATAACTTAAAATGTTTTATTAGCATATATTAAATATACATAATGGGGATTTTCATTATGATTTTCATATATGCATATAATAATGTATTTTGATCATGCTTGCCACCTTTAAGACCCCACTTCACCTCTCATTCCTGCTGGTCCACTTCCCCTTCTCAATTAGCCCCTTCTACTTTTACACCTTTTTTTATTTTTGGTGACCCACTGAGTTTCATAAAGGTTATTTAGATGAATACGTGCACTTTATCAGTGGCTGCACTATTGCAGAAAATCTCTCTTTCCCACAGCAACGTTTTACTGTTCATAGAACCTCAGGAAAGGTTAGGCTTTGTGAGGCGGTTCCCACCCCCATCTTCATGACAAGATGCTGATGGACCCAATCCTGTACAGGGCAAATTTAGTAAAATGCATGTGTCTGTGACAGCTGGTATTGAGGACTTGGGTGCCAGGGTACTGACTGAATTATTGTTTGTGTTGCACCTCTGAGGACAAAGGCTTCCCTGATAGACATACTTCAGCCCTCCTCTGGCAGGGAGGTTTCCCCATTGCAAGCATTACAGCTCTGATGGAAAGGTATCATGGCAGTCAGGAGCCAAGGAATACCACAACATCACACCTTACAACAAACCTCACAAGTAGATTTATTAGGAGAGAAAAATCCAGGAAGGTGGCTGTCTATGCTCTAGAGAGAAATAGCAGAGAACTGGGCAGAACACAGGGTTTTGTATAAGGTTTCTAGTGGGGTAGGGATTCATGGACACTTCCAGAATGTCTTGTGATTGGAGGGATTATAACAGTCTTTATGACATTTAGGGGAGTCTGAGGGGGAGCTAGCCATTGGATCTTCTCAGGGGCAGACCCTACACATTGCAGCTCCTCAGACTGGGGAGGGAAGAAGTCTCCATTGGCATTCCTCAGGCAGGGACCTAGATGTTTTCAGGTCCTGGCAGAGTAGTCTAGGAGTGGAGCCTGGTTGCTGAGGGTCTCCAGGGGTGGGGCTTACAAAAAGGAATATCTGCCCCAAGCAGAGAAAGACATCTTCACCACTCAAGTTGGTGCAAATAGTCAACCTTTTGTGATTTTTGATGTGTTTAAAATATTTCCAACATTTTTTTCAGTAGAAAGATCGAAAAGAAAGTCTCTAGTGTCTGTTAGTGTATGTAACAGAACATGGTCCACAAATGGCCAAGGAAAACAGTTTGATCATTCTTTCTTTCTTTGTACATTTTAAAATGGTCTACAGTCTCTGGACTGTCTACTCTCTTGACCTGTAGCAACATTTTCTGACTGCTTTCTGTCAGGGAACAGGAGAGTCCAGAGAGAAGAGGTGGTTTCAACCAGAGTGTGCCACAATGTTAATGGTTTATGGAGAACATTGTATATCAGAACTTTCTAGGGGAGTCTTGCTTAAATCTTATTGGTCAGGAAATGGTCACATGGTTCTGGGCCTGGCCAAAGGACTGGTCTGACTTCTTAATTTAAGGAAGGGTTCAGTTGGAAGGAAAGGGACAGAGGAGCAAATGGATGGGTGAGAATACCTACCCCAAGTATAAGCATGAAAGTAAAGATGGGATTGTAGAGGCCAGAAGAGAGGTGGGGCCACTGCTTAGGGACCAGCAGCCCATTACCTGAAAAAGAAATGGGGAAATGATGTCTGCTTTCACCAGGGGCAATGTCTAGAGAGGAAGCAATTGGATACCATGTTTTGAACATTTGGCACACTGGAGCGTAGACCTAGTTAGGGCACCTGCAGAAAGTATAGGGGTAAGTCCTTCATACCTAACCATGTTTTCAATTAATAATTAAGAAAATAAAGTAGATTTTAAAAATAAAAGACCATAACTCAGAGTGTTACTTTTTTTTTTTTACTTTAGAAAACTAGTGTTATTCATGATTAACTGAACCAATACCATATATGAACGCAGCCTTATGACCATTTACAAACATGGTTGTTGAGCTCAGGCTACACCCTACTATTATTATATAAAATGTGTGGGGTTTTTTTTCAGACTATGCTTTGCCTTAGGAAACTCCATTTTAAAAGTAGCCTCTGACTCTATTTTGAGAGAGAACGATGACTGGAGTCCCTGGATGGACACAGAAACTGCACGATCTGTCAAGTACCTCCATGTGGCACAGAATGAATGGCTTTTTCCTGGGAATAGAAAGGAAGCCACTATGTAAGTGTAGAGAGAACTGAGATTATTGGAAAACACTGGGCATATTAAAATCGTATTAGGGAAAGCAGCCCAAGAACTTAGCAGACTCAGCAGACCAAGGAGACAGCAGGCGAGGGGTAAGGACTGAGGACTCCAGGATGGGACTTTGTTCATCTGTTGTTACACCTGTTCACCTGTCTGTTTTCTGTTCCTAACCCACTTCTTGATTTGAACACTTCAGCCTTTTCCTCTGCAGCTAAAAGTGTTTCCTCCTCAAACCCTGACTCTAGCAGCTCCAGCAGCAATTCCCTCCAGGCACTGGTTTGGTTCACCCCAGTTCCCAAACCTCCTGAACTCTGCTGCAGCCTTTTTTAACTTGTATTCATTTTGTAATCCATGTAAATACATGTAGAGATACAGATATATTTACTATGTACTTTATGATGTGAATGTTAATATCATTAATTAGTATTGGAATAAAAAACTATATTCACCTCCACCAGGCTACCAAGGTAAGTGAATTTTATGATATTACTATTATTAAAATTACTAAACCTTGTGAATATATTGCTAGTCAATAAACAATGTGTTTATGTGTTTGTGTTTCTGGAATAGCACATTCATGACAGGCTTTTTTTTTTTTTGACAGAATCTTACCTGTACCCCAAACTGCTGTGAAACTCACTACTTTGCTTAAGATGGTATTGACAATTTGGAAATTCTCGGACTTCAACCTCTCAAGTACTGAAATTTGTTGGTGCAAGCCACTGTGCCTGACTCTACAGAGTGTTTATATTTACTATTCAATTTGACAGTCAATTCTGGGAAGTAGCTACAACATGACTCATCTGCGTTTTTTAAATACAGAAAAGTAAAGAGAAGTTCAAAGACCATAATGCAATGTATGTATGTATGTATGTATGTATGTATGTATGTATGTATGTACCCTGTCCTTCTAGGTCAGAACAGATCCCTATATGCTACCATTGTCCTGAAAGACCAAGTTAGATTTTACCTGGAGCATGTAACCAGCTAAGATGCTACTTTGTTTTCCACCCTCTTTAATATACACAGAATTTGTTATTGTACATTTAAAAGTATTTTCTATGTTATTTACTGTTTCCATACTTCCACATCAGAAAATAATTTACGTTGTTCACTTATTTTTAGGCAATTGCACACAACTGTTTGGATTCATTTTTAAAAGCTTATTTCTACAGCACCTAACACAATTAATTCAATTGCTTTTTGAAGTCGAAGCTGCTTTGTTTTCCAGTGAAAGCATGACTCACAAGGGCTGCATAGGTCTCATTTATATTCCTCCCCAGCAAGTAATTTAAATGTAATTTATACAGAAACAGCAAGAAAGGAAGAAAAAGAAAGAAGGCAAACTTTTCCTCTTGTTTCCCTCTGACGACTTATCCTGAATGTCATAGAAAGTGGCCACATTGTTTTGTGCACCAAAAGTTCTTGACAGCCAAGTTGGTAAATGACCTATCTATGTTCCAAGTGAAGGGGAATTAGATTTTGGGTCAATCCAAAGAAACACTTTCTTTAAAAGTGTTTTAAAAATATTTTTATGTGTATGAGCATTTTGCCCACATGTTTGTCTGTGCACCACATGTGTGCAGTGCTTATGGAAACCAGAAGAAGGTGTCAGATTCCTTGGAATTGGAGTTACAGGCAGTTGTTAACCTCCACGTGGGTGCTGGGAATTGAACCCAGCTCCTCTGGAAGAGCAGCCAGTGCTCTTAACCACTAAGATATCCCTCCAGTCTCAATAAACACTTTTTGATCTGCAGAGACCCTTCTGTTTGGTGCCTTCATGTTCAGGTGGTATTGAGCGTTTGGATGCAAATCTGGCAGTTGTCTGGCAGATGACCGTTACTTTGCATGGATCCTAGCATAATGAAGGAAGGGGAAAGAGGCTTGCACGAGGCATGAGAGACTAGGTCTAAGTGAAATGAAGTAGTGAGGTATGGCAGGATGGAGCACACACATAGTAACAATATCTCAATAAGTGTCTCCTCAACATTCACTTTGGTTTACAATTAGAATTTTGAAAAGTGAATTTTAGCTCCAAAGCTCACAATGCCCAAGATATAACCCACAGACCATATGGAGTAGAAGGAAGAAAGACCAGAGTGCCGATGCTTCAGTCCTACATTGAGGAGGGGACAGGATGATCGTGGAAGGTGGAGGGCAAGGGGGACCTTGGAGGGAGAGAGGAGGGGAAGGAAATAAGGGGGACAGTATCAGGAACTAGAGGAGATGTGAGAGAGGTACAAAGGGGCAAGAAATCAAACAAAAATATGTAGGAGGGGGGATGTGGAACTGAGGATATAACCCACAGACCATTGGAGGGTCTCAGAAACCAGGGAAATGTGAGGTTCTCAGGACCCAAGGGGGATGACTTTAACCCAAATACACAGAGAAGGGGGAGATTGAACCACCTCCAGTAGATAGGCATGGCTCCTGTTTGAAGGATGGGGCTGCCCACCCATCTCAAAGTTTTTAACCTAGAAATGTTTCTGTCCAAAGGAAGAACAGGGACAAAAAAAAATTGGAGCAGACTGAAGGAAGGGCCAACTGGGGACTGCTCCACCTAGGGATCCATCATGTCTGCAGACACCAAACCCAACACTATTGCCTTGGTCAAGAGGCACTTGCTGACAGGAACTTGTTGTGGCAGTTCCTTGGGAAGTCTGGCCAGCAACTGACCAATGCAGATGTGGATGCTTGGAGTCAACCATCAGACTGAGCCCAGGGACCCTGGTGGGGGAGCTGGCAGAAGGACTGGAGGAGTGGAGGGGGATTGCAATCCCATTGGAAGAACAATATAGGCTGGCCTGAGTACCCAGTTCACCCAGAGTCTAGACCACCAACCAAGGAGTGTACCTGGAGGGACCCATGGCTACAGATACATATGTAGCAGAGGATGGCTATGCCTGACAGCAATGGGAGGGGAGGCCCTTGGTCCTGGGGAGGTGTGATGTCTCAGTGTAGGGAGATGCTGGAGTGGTGGGGTGGGAGAGTGTGGATGGGTGGGGGAGTACTTCATACAGGCAAAGAGGAGGGCGGGCAATTGTGGGGTGGAGGGGCCATCTGGGAAGTGGGCTATCATGGGATGGGGGGGATTGGTGGAGGGTGTAACCTAGAAGTGGGATATCATTTGAGATATAAACAAACAATGATTAATTAAAAATTTTTTGCTGGGAATTGAGAGCACAATACAAAGCATACAACAGGCTGAGGAGTATTTGTTGACTACACACTTGCTGCCATCAGGGAAAGGAAGAATGACTGAGGAATGACCACATGTTTGACATAGTATGGTGGAAGAAGAGCCTGTTCAAGGACTGTGAACAACTGGCATTGCAATAATGAAAAAGTCAAGTCTCTGGTCATGTAGAATTCAGCCCTGTGGCTTTAGTGCAATACTGTGGTCTTTGAGTTAGATATGTTGCATGAGAACATCTACATCTTACAGCTAGCAAACTAGGCATTTTTGCTAGCTATAAGCAGCCTTTTTGCTTTGTTCATCCAGAAAGCCATCAAAGTCAATCTGCTGAAATATGTAGCTGTTCCCCATGTAATTGTCTTGCAACCCCCAAAGACCCTCCAGCACTGCACCAACATCAAGCTTTGATGTCAACAACTGAAGGGCAACCAGTTCATTGTTTAAATGTACAGTTCATCATGGAGCAGCAGTATTGTGAGCTTACATTCTGTTCCCAGTCAGAAAGCAGGAACAGATGTATTCATGTTCACAGCTAACTTTCTCCTTTTTATCTGGACTGGGTATCCAGCACATGGGATGTAAGCACTCACATTCAAGGTGGGTCTTCACATCTTTAGTTCAACCTCCCTGGAAACTTGCTTATACAAACCCAGAAGTATATATCCATGGTGATCCTATGATTAACCATCACATAGGGATAACCATAATTTCCTTAGTTGGTTTTTATAACATGATCTCAAATCCCTATGACACATATGTTTCTCTTTCTGGCTTTTCAGATGGCACCTGTGAACTACTTTGCACTCTACAAGGGTGAATTTCAGCTTCTCATCCTTAG
Source organism: Montemys delectorum (assembly GCA_019843815.1). Lineage (NCBI taxonomy): Eukaryota > Metazoa > Chordata > Mammalia > Rodentia > Muridae > Montemys > Montemys delectorum. The sequence continues at coordinate 15,293 of JADRCD010085534.1, read as the reverse complement.
TTTAATGCTTCTACTTATTGATTAATGCATGTTGTGCAAAATTAATCCTGGAAAACTACCTAGAGAAAATACAAATCTAATGCCATTAGTAGCATAGTTTATATTGTAAAATTACAGAATTCACTCAAAGGCTAGGCTCCATAGAAAACAACTGCAATTTTAAAATGTAAGCCTTGTGGCTTAGTTGGTAGAATGCATACCTATCATGTACAAAGTCTTGGCTTTGATCCTGAACACTATATAATATAACTGGGTACAGCGGCACAAGTCTGTAGTCTCATCACTTGGGAGGCAGAGATCAGGGAACCAGAAGCTTAAGGTGATCCTCAGCTATGTCGCAAGTGTGAAGGCAATCCCTCTCTCTCTCTCTCTCTCTCTCTCTCTCTCTCTCTCTCTCTCTCTCTCTCTCTCTCTCTCTCTCTCTCTCTCTCTCTCTCTCTCTCTCTCTCTCTCTCTCTCTCTCTCTCTCCCTCTCTCAGTGATCCTCTAACAGAATCACCTGAAGGTCTTCAGTCATCTCATTGCGAGTCCAGCCATATCCCAATTGTCCCCTGAGCTTTTAGCAAACAGCGATTAATAAATCTTTTAAATTAATTAATTAGTTAATTTTACATCCCAATTGCAGCTTCCCCTCCCTCCTCTCCTCCCAGATTCTACCTACAGCTCCAATCTCCTCTTTCTTTTTCCCATGGGAAAGGAAGGACTCCCATGGATATCAACCTGCCTTGGAGTATCAAGTTGCAGAAGGACTAGGTACCTCTTATCCTACTGAGCCCACAAAAGGCAGCCCAGTTAGGAGAAAGGGGTCCAAAAGCAGGCAAGAGAGTCAGAGAACTTCTAGTTCAGGTTTTAGGGGTCCTACATAAAGACCAAGCTGTGCTTCTGTTATGTGTAGAGGGCCTAGGTCCATCCCTTGCATACTCTTTGGTTGGTGGTTCAGTCTCTATGAACCCCTATGGGCCCAGGTTAGTTGATTCTGAAGAGTATTTTCTTGTGGTGTCTGTCCTTGACCACTCTAGCTCCTTCAGTCCTTTCTCACCCTCTTTCACAAGATTCCCCAAGTTCTACCTAATGTTTGGCTGCAGGTCTCTGCATCTGTTTCCATCCGCTGCTGGATAAAGCTTCTCACAGGACAGTTATGCTAGCTAGATTCCTGTCTATAAGTATAAGAGAATATCATTAATCGTGTCAGGGGTGAGCTCTCTCTCTCTTGTGCCATTGGTCGTAAGTTGGGCCAGTCATTGGTTGGCTGTTCCCTCCATCTCTGCTCCAACTTTATCCCTGCACATCTTGTAGGCAGGACAAATTTTAGGTTTAAGGTTTTATGGCTGGGTTGGTGCCACCATCCTTCCATTGGAAGTCTTGCCTGGTTACAGGAGGTGGATATTTCAGGTTCTATATCTCCTATTGCCACCAGTCTTAGCTAGGGTTACCCTCATAGGTTCCTGGGAATTTCGCTTGTCCCTTGGTTTCTAGCTTATCTCAGAGATGCCTCCTCCCACCAGTCCCAGTTCGCTCTCCCACTTCTCTCCCCTTCCTTCTTCCCCATACTTGAGAGCTCCTGTTGCCCTTCCCACCCTGTCTCCCATCTAGTTCCCTCCTTCCACCCCCATGTCTATTTTATTTCCTCTTCTCAGTGAGATTTAAGCATCCTCCTTTAGGTCTTCCTTGTTACTTAGCTTCTTTGGGTTTGTGAATTGTAGCATGGATATCTTTTACTTTATGGCTAATATCCACTTATCAGTGAGTATATACCACGTATGTCTTTCTAGGTCTCACTCAGGATATTTTCTAGTTCCATCCATTTGCCTGCAAATTTCATGATATCTTTGTTTTTAATAGCTGAATAACGTTCCATTGTGTAAATGTACCACATTTTCTTTATTCATTATTTGGTTGAGGGGTATCTGGGTTGTTTCTGTTTTTTTGGCTATTAAGAATAAAGCACCAGGACATCAAGTGAGGGATGGGGTTGCCATCTCACAGTCACATCACTAACCCATAATTGTTCCTGTCTGAAAGAATTACAGGGATGGAAATGCAGAGGAGCCTGAGAAAAGAAGGTCCAGTGACAGGCCCAAAGTGGGATCCAGCTCAAGGGGAAGTCCCAAGGCCTGACACTATTACTGAAACTATGGAGTGCTCACAAAAAATGAACCTATCATGACTGCCCCCCGAAAGACCCCACAAGCAGCTGAAAGAGTCAGATGCAGATATTTATACCCAACCAATGGACAGAAGCAGCTGACCCATGTTGTTGAATTAGGGAAAGGCTGGAAGAAGCTGAGGAGAAGGGTGATCCTGTAGGAGGACCAGCAGTCTCAATTAATCTGGACCCCAAAGATCTCTCAGACACTGGACCACCAAACAGACAGCATACACCAGCTGATATGAGGTCCCCAACACACATACAGTAGAGGACTGCGGGGTCTGTGTTCATTCAGAGATGATGCATCTAACCCTCAAGGAACTGGAGGCCCCAGGGAGTTTAGAGGTCAGGTGGGGTAGAGGGTCGGGACATCCACATGGAGACAAGGGGTGGGGAGGAGGTATGGGATGTGGAACAGTTGGAGGGTGGATGGAGGGAAATATGGAGTGTTAAATAAATTAATAAAAAAGAATAAAGCTGCTATGAACATAATTGAACAAGTGTCTCTGTGGTAGTGAGGCATATTTTGGGTATATGCCTTAGAGTGGTTTAGCTGGGTCTTGGTGTAGAGCTATTTCCAGTTTTCTGAGAAACTGCCAAGTTGATTTCTGAAGTGGGTTTAGAAGTTTTCAATCCCACCAGCAATGGAGGAGTGTTCTCCTTGCTCCACATCCTTGCCAGCATCCTTGAGTTTTTGATTGTAGCCATTCTCAAGTGTCTAAGATGGAATCTCAGAGTCAGTTTTGCTTGCATTTCCCTGATAACTAAGGACTATGAACAGTTCTTTAAGTGCTTCTTTGCCATTAGAGATTCTTCTGTTGATTTCTGTACCCCATTTTTAATTGGGTTATTTGGTTTGATGATATTTAATTTCCTGATTCCTTTATGTATTTTGGATATTACTTTTCTGTTGGATGTAGGATTGATGAAAATCTCTTCCCATTCTGTAGGCTGCTGTTTTGTCCTATCGATGGTGTCCTTTGCCTTCTAGAAGCTTTTCAGTTTCATGAGGTAGCATTCAGTAATTGTTGTTCTTAGTGCCTGGGCTTTTGGTGTTCTGTTTAAGAAGTTGTCTCCTGAACCAATGTATTCAAGGCTATTCCCCACTTTCTTTTCTATTAGATTTAGTATATCTGGTTTTATGTTGAGGTCTTTTGGCTTCTTTGTCAAAGATCAAGTGTCCATAGGTGTGTGGGTTTATCTCTGGGTCTTCTAGTTCATTGATTAACCTGTCTGTTTTTATGCCAAAACCATGTGGTATTTATTGCTATTGCTCTGTATATAGCTTGAAATCAGGGGTGGTGATACCTCCAGAAGTTCTTTTATTGTACTGGATTTCTTTAGCTATCCTGGTTTTGTTATTGTGGTTTGTTTGCTTTTCCATATGAAGTTAAATATTGTTCTTTCAAGGTCTGTAAAAAATTGTGTTGGAATTTTGATGGGAATTTCATTGAAACTGTAGATTGCTTTTGGCTATTTTTACTTTGTTAATCCTACCCATTCATGAGCATGGGGGAGCTTTCCATCTTCTGATTTCTTCAATTTCTTTCCTCAAAACCTTGAAGTTCTTGTCATACAGATCTTTCAACTTAATTGGTTAGAGTTACACCAAGGTATTTTATATTATTTGTGACTATTGTGAAAGGTATTGTTTCCCCAATTTCTTTCTTGGCTCATTTATCATTTGTATAAAGGAAGGCTACTAGTATCTTTTAGTTAATTTTGTACCCAGCCACTGTGCTCAAGGTGTTTATCAACTGAGGAAGTTCTTTGGTAGAATATTTGGAATCACTTAGGTATACTATCATATCATCTGCAAATAGTGATACTTTGACTTTTCCCTTTTCAATTTGTATCCCCCTTGTCTCATTACTCTAGTTAGAACTTCAAGCACTATACTGAAGAGATGGGGGAGAGTGGGCAGTCTTGTCTTGTCCCTGATTTTAGTGGGATTGCTTCAAGTTTCCCTCCATTTAATTTGGTGTTGGCTATTAACTTGCTGTATAATGCTTTTATTATGTTTAGGTATACACACTGTATCCCTGATCTCTCTAAGACTTTTTTTTCCCAGCATCTAATGAGATGACTGTGTGTTTTTATCCCTTTCAGTTTGTTTATATGGTGGATTACATTAATGGATTTTTATATGTTGAATCATTACTGCAGCCCTGGGATGAAGCCTACCGGGTCATGGTGGATGATGTTTTTGTGTGTTCTTAGATTCTGTGTGAAGTTTTTTCCTGAATTTAAATAATTTGGGTGCTGGAAACATTGCTCAGTGGTTCAGAGAACTGGCTGCTCTTCCAAAGGACCCAGATTCAATTCCCAGCACCTACATTGCAGCTCATACCTGTCTGTAACTCCCGTTCCAGGGGATTTGACAACCTATACATACAGATATACTAAAACATCACAATACATATAAAATTAATAAATAAAATTAAATATATTTTAAATAATTTGTAACTTAGCACATAACACAATGGAACTCATCATGCCACGATAATGACATATACATACACACACACATACGTACACACATACATCCTGCTCAACAGAATGGAACTCATCATGCAATCATATATATATATATATATATATATATATATATATATATATATATATACTACTTTTTTGATCTACTTTCTCCTTACAGTAGGCCTTGCTTCATCTTTGTCCCACCCAGTTCCCCTCCTTTTTCCCTTGAGACTTCTTCTCTGAGGCTTGATAACTGGTTCAGTAGTTAATAGCATATACTGTTCTTGCAGAGGAACTGAGTTCCATTTCTAGCACCCATACCTAGCAGCTTACAACTATCGGTAACTCCAGCTCCAGGGGATCTGATATTCTCTTCTCGGCTAAGAGGACATCTGCAAACAGGCATAGAGACTCTCACACATATACATAATTAAAATAAAATAAATTTTATAAAAGAGACATATTTGGGGTCTAGAGAGATGACTCAGTGGTTGAAGAGCACTGACTATTCCAGAGGGCCCAGGCTTTTGATTCCCATCACTCACATAACAACTCACAACCACCTGTAACTCCAGTTCTAGGGTATCTGACATCCTCTTCTAGACTCTGTGGGTACTGGGCATGCATATGTTACATGGACATAGTGCAGGTAAAATACCCATGTAATAAAAACAAATAATTAAAAAGACTTCTTATCCTCTCTCGTCTCTTTTTTAGTTTCTTGACCTATACCCGTACTTCCCACATATATGTACACACATATAAGAGATAAAGTATACCCTCTTCATATATGTACACATATATATGAGATAAAATATGGTATTTGTGTGAGCCTTGCTTATTTTACTTAAGACAATAACCTAAAGATTCATCAATTTTCCTGGAAATTTCAGAATTCTATTTTCCTTTCTAGATGAGCAATATTCAACTTTGTCTATGTCCTCCATTTTTTTCTTTCACTCATTTGTTCATGTGAATCTAGGCTGGTTCTTTACCCTGGCTACTGTGGTAATGCGGCAATAAAGATGAATGTGCAGCTATCTCTGTGCTTTGTTGAGTCCTTTGGGTATGTCCAGGAGTGGGAGAGCTGAATCACACAGTAGGTCTACTAGATTTTGTTTTTTGTTTTTTGTTTTTTTGTTTAAAAAAAAACAAAACAATATCAGCCAGGCAGTGGTGGTGCACTCCTTTAATCCCAGCACTTGGGAGGCAGAGGCAGGTGGATTTCTGAGTTCGAGGCCAGCCTAGTCTACAGAGTGAGTTCCAGGACAGCCAGGGCTATACAGAGAAACCCTGTCTCAAAAAAACCAAAAAAAGAAGCCCCCCAAAAACAAAACAACAACAACAACAAAACCAAAACCAAAACCAAAACCCAAAACCAATCAACCAACCAAAAACCAATATCTACACTGATTTCCATAGTTACTGCCCGGAGATACTGTGGGGAGCAGAGGAAGCCCTGAGTAAATGTATAAGAAGCTGATGAAGTCCTGGGTGAATGTCTGTTGTTTTCTTGAGCACAATTACATCAAGCACCCTGATGCTTCAGACTCACAGGAACTGGCAAAACTTTGCCTGGGTCAAACTCAGGGAATTGTCAGAACCTTCCTCTGGTACAAGTATGAATATTTGTGAATGATTGACCAGTCTATGCTGAAACCCAGCTTAGTTAAACCTGCCTCCTTGTTCTGTTGTATAATAAGCCCATGTCTTTATTCAGATGTATAAACTAAACTCGCAGAGTTTTCACATTACTTTTCTATATTTGTATCGGCCTTTCTTCATTTCCTTGTAGCTCCAGTCAGGTTTCCAGGACCAAGACATACAGGCTGTGGGGTCCATTTCCATATCCTCTTCAAAAGTTGGGGTTGTCAGAAAGCATTCTCAAAAGGTCCCTTACTGGAGGCTGACATTGGGTCCATGAAGGTTGTTGAATATTAGATATTAGCTACACGTGTCCCAGCAAGACCTTTTCTATCCATCTTGAACATTATTTCCTACCACACACCTACAACAGTAAATAAAAGAGTGACTCACAGTATAATAAAAACTCCTTCATTATTCCTTAATATTTTATTCATCTTCTTTATGAACTAGGGGCATATGCTAAAAAGAAGATATTGTTCTTTCTGAATCCATAATAAACAACAGTAATTATCTGGTGAAATGTATCTCTTTTCTCTATAGGGAATGAATGTTTGCTTCAGGACTGAAGAAAATGAAAAAATTATGACATCACTGAACCCACTTTTAAAATTAATATGAAGCACTTGTCACGAAAACATGAATGTTTGCTATAGGGAAATATGACTAATGCCAGCTGAATCAGAAATAGGAAAGTGTCAGGCTGTCATTTACCTGAACAATTTGTTTTGGTTTTATACAAGGAAGCCCTGGAGGCAATTGGCAATTGCAAAAACAAATTAGACCAAATATCAAAATCAAAACTAAACAAAAACAATTGTCTTCAAAAGTTTTATTAAGATGGTTGTATTTTACTGGCCTCTCACTGAGTCTGAAACCAGTAAAGAACAGGAAAATTTGCAGTCGATAATTCTAGAATTCCCCCTCCTATCTACTTTTTCTTTCTCTTTCTCAACATAACCTCTTCATATAACATTTATAACATGGAGAGTAGGTCCAAAGTTTTGAAAAGTTGCCTATTCTGACACAAGTGGGAATCTACTCAGAATTGTGTCTAGTATATCAATAATATGTGGGGTTCTTTGTCCTTGATTAATTTAGTGACATTTATCCCAGAGTGAAAGCTTGCAATTTCTTATCTATTAATAATGCTTTCCATTTTTGTGAAACACATGTAATTCAAGACCCAACTAAAATGTCCAAATTTTTCTTCTGCAAGGAAACACATTTATAACTTAACTTTGCTATATATTTTTGTCCCAAAGATTTTTGTCATCTTTATTGATTGCTCACAACAGTTTGCAATTTCGAAGGTTTCAAAGAAGTGGCAGTCATATTTCATAGCCTTTATAGTAAGCATTATCTGATCTCTTTGTATGGGAGATCATAATAGATCCAACTTTATAATGACTTGTGAGCCATTTTTAGTGTGTTTCTAAGACATTTTTAATTAGATTAAGTTGATGTCTACTTCAACCCCAGTGCTTGGTGTGCCATGACTGAATTGATGAAATCTGGGACATCAGATTTCAAAATAAAGCCCAGGTTATATTTGTGGGCCCAAGATTAAATTGACTCATTTCTATCACCCAAAGAACCACTAAATAAGTATTGTGCAGTGGTCTCTTATTGATTCTGGAGTCATTCCAAAGTAGAGTGCTAGGGTCAGTGTCAGGAGCACACCTGAGCCAGTCACATGCGGATCGAAGATGCCCTGGTGCCATCAGAATGGCCACAGGTTTGTAATTGCATCCCCCACCCAACACACACAACCTGGCTAGCTGTATTTACATAGTGACATTCCTTTGAGTTCAGCAAATCCTACCTGCATGTGTGTAGTTGACCAGGTCTCTAAGTTGCAACAGGGTCCTGGAGATCTGGAGATGGATACAATAAGGCATTGTGTAATTCTAGTGAATACTAGCAGGGCAGAGGCAATGATGAGCAGGCTGATCTTGCTCTGAAGCACATAAAGGAAGGGAAAGATATGATACTTTGAAGGCAAAAGGCAAAAGTAGATTACTTAGGCTACAGGGCAAGGATTCTAAAATCTGTAGCTGCAGAAAGCTTGTGGGACATCTGCTATGTTCCTTCTTATTCAATTTTATGGTTAATGAAAAGAAAACTCATTCTTCAGCCACCCCTACTATTTTTTTTGTATCCACTCTCTACATTTGTTGGCTTGAATATCAATCTCCTGTCTTCAAAAACTATCTACAAGCTGAGTGTGGTACTACACACTACACACCTGGAGTGTCAGCACTTAGGAGTCAGAGAGAAGAGATGGGACACCCTCTGCTATCTAATATGTTCAAAGAAAGCTGTGTCAGAATGTCTCAAAACAAAAACAAGGTGCTGACAGAGGCTTCAGAGTTTGACTTCACAGTGCTTTTTCAGAGGACCTGAGTTTAGTTCCCTGCACACATATGAAGTGGCTCTCAACCACCTATAATTCCAACTCCAGGAGATCTGACACTGTCTTCTCGCTTTCACAGACACCTGTATTTACATGTACATATTCATACATAGACACACACATTAACACCACTCAAAACAAATAAAAATAAAGGTTACAGCCATCTGTGTGCTGCTCTTAGATTCACATATCTATTTCAGTCCTCTTTTTGTGAACCTTGGGCTTCTATCACCAACAAAGAAATTGTCACAGCTATTTGGTTATATAACAGGCATGTCAAATGAAAATCACTAGAGTTTCTCCACTGAACCTGCTCCATCTGAAGGCATATCTCAGAAAATAGTAGTTGCTTAGATCAAACTGATGGCATTTAACTGGGCATCCCCTTTATACACCATAAATCTAGATCTAATTCATTAACCAATTTTGTCTGAATTTTCTTCTAAATAGATCTGCCTCATGCTACCACCCCATTTGCAGTTATCATCTCTCATCCAAATCACTCCAGTGGCTTCTGGCTGCTGTTTCTACTTCTTTTTTCTCTTGAACAAAAAATATTGAAAAAGTAAGTACCTGATCTGAAAAATGAAGTAAAACATATGTGGTGTAATATCCGGTTTAAACTTAAGGAAGCCAGTGTTGTGTGGGTGCAAGTGGAGCCTTTGGTTCTGATGTGTGTGGGCTCTGGACAGGGTAGCCAGCTAGTCTCCTCATAGTGCCCCAGAGCTGAAGCACAACCCAATGCCTGCAGATGACTAAGAATTCTGATATAGCCAGAGGCAGCCACAGTCCTCTCAAAGTTTGATGTGCTGTAACTTTTACCAGCTTGTTTGGTATTGTTTGGAATCTTATAGTCCTCTATTGTTACACAAAACAAAAACTATAACAATAAAAGAGGCTATAACATAAAACTTTGAGGACAACTAGACTTGATCCCAATACTCTTAAACTTCACAAAAGACACTTAGTAGTGATGTCAGAGCCTTTTTAGTTTTGAGATTCACATTTTGTAAATTGAAGAGCAGACTTGGAGAGGTGATATTGTTTAGTGTCCCTCAGGAGTCCTGTCCTATACCTTCATTGACTATCGCTTTGAGCCTTGCTTTTCAGGTTGTGTGATACAAGCTCTCAACTCCATTTTGCCTGGGAGTCCATGAATTATGCTGAAATACTTAAGAGCTAATGTTTTCTGAATAGTAATAATCTTGAAAACAAGTCAACATCTCATTACTCACTTCCATGGAGTTGAAGTATTTTTTGAGGTTAAGTGCTCTAATCATTTACAGTGTGATTCTATAGAGGAGTTGATTTAAGGCTTTTCCTTGTTTTTGCAACCGTGGTATTTTTAAATCAATAAATTATTCACAGTGCTAGCAAAACATGGGGCTGTACCTGTATGCTCTACTGTTAAGGCAAGGCTAAAAGCCCTTAATATAACAACATATTGTAAGTTAAACAGAAATCATTTAAAACTTTTTACAAAATGGATTGGAAAATAGAATATAACAGTAACTGAAAAAGCAATTATAGATCCATAAGTCTAAATGGGCTAAAATTGCCCAGGCATGTGTAATTATGTGTACTAACTTTGAACCTTTCAAATGGAACATTCACTTGTTAGTTTTGAAACTTTTGCATTTGGGGAGATATGAAAAGGACTGAGAAAATGAACTAAGTCACATCAGTCACTGCATGCTAGCCAGAAGCCTGGCCTGTTTTTAATATCAACAGTGCCATGTGCCACCAGGCAATAAATATTGCTACATTAGACCCAAGGAAAAATCCAGACACAGTGAACTATAAGCAAACTCAGTCAAGAAGCACAGGGTCTAGCAAGCTGGCTTAGCAAATATAGGTACTTGCTACTATGCCTAAGAATCTGAGTTCAACTCCTTGGCCTCACATAGTGGGACATGAAAATTGACTTCTGAAAGTTGTCCTTTGACCTATATGTACACACCATTGCATGCCCCCAATGAAATAAATAAATGTAGTATTTTTAAGGAAGTCTTCTGCAAATGAGCACACCGCACTGGTTGGCTTAAGTTGCCTAGTGCTACATGACTGGAAAGTCGTTCTCTATTAGCAGTTGAGAACTATGTGCTGAGTTGGACTGGTTAGCTAAGGCTTCTGGCAGAAAGCCTGTCTCTGAATGCAAATGTATGGAAACAGTAGGTTCCCTGACCTAAGCTCCTCTTCAACTTGCCATTTTTAAAAAAGATTGTTTGTTTGTTTGTTTGTTTGAGACAGGGTTTCTCTGTGTAAGCCTGGCTGTCCTGGAACTCACTCTGTAGACCAAGTTAGCCTTGAACTCACAGATATCTGCCTGCCTCTGCCTCCTGAGTGCTGAGATTAAAGGCATGAACCACCATGCCTGGCTAGATTTATTTATTTTTATTTTAGTGTATGAGTGTTTTGTCTGCATGCATGTCTGCACACTTCCTGTGTGCAGTACCTGAGGATGCCAGAAGGGGGCATCAGATACTTTAGAACTAGAGTAAGCTATTGTGCAGGTGCTGAAGATCAAAATAGGAGCCAAACTTTTGAGCCATCTTTTGAGCCCCTTTTATGGTCTTTTTTGCAAGTTATGGTCATTGGGACCAAAGAGTTCACTTCCAAGGTAATCATTTTTCAATTACAGTTACTAATTGAACTGTAGACCACTGTAGTGGTCTTCCTCAATTAAAACAACACAACAGCCATATTTCTAGCACTACATATGTCTTAGTTACTGTTCTTGTGCTATGAAGAGATATCATATCCAAGGCAAAACTTTTTTATAATATTTTTTTTCATAATATTTTTATTGATTACTTGGGAAGTTCACATCATGAACCCCAGTATCCTCACTTCTCTTGGGAACTTACTTCCCCCTTGCCCTCTTTCCCTGAAAAAGAGAAGAAAAAGAAAAAAAATGTACTCATGGGAGCATGGTCAAAGTCCCCATGGCCAGCCAATTAATGAAAATTTAATCCTTCCCCATCTGGACACCTTCCAGAAGCCATCAACTGTGGAGAGCTATGCTTCAGTATCTTTATCACAATATTTTATGAGGTTTTTTTGATAGCTTTCTGTCTAGGCTGTTACTTTTGGGGGTAGGGGGTAGGGAGAAGATAGTGGTTGTCACAGAAACCTTCTATCTTTGTCTTTCTCAACTCTGAGTCTGCAGTAATCAATACTTGCAAAAGTAGCTTCCTTGACTTTTATAGTCAGAAGAAGAATGGATCATGGATTTAAACATGGTTTCTGGCAACAGCACAGATGATGGACATCCACATGGTCTCTAATGTCAGTACATTCCATGGGCCTCAGCACGGTCTTGGGTGGCAGTACACCCAACATCAACACAACCCTCTATGGCTAAGGACACCATCACAGCCCTCAGTGGCAGCACAGGCCATGGACATCAACATGTTCTCAGGTGGTGGCTCAGGCAACTCACATGAACATGGCCCTCAGTGACAGCATAGCCCACTCACATCAACATGGCTTCATGCTGTAGCACAGACCTTGGACATCTACATGGCATTTGGTATTAACATAGGCCATGGACATCAACACAGACTTCTGCTGCAATCAGATCACAGGCATCCATATGAGTCTCCAGCTTCAACAGGGCCTGGAGCAGCAAATCATGGATATCAAAGTGGCCTCCAGAGACAGCATGGACTATAGAGGTTTTTCAAAGCAATCCAATCCAGAACGCAAACTTTTCTTCATGTTGGACATCCTGTCATTGCTCAGAACCACTCACTACTTGGTCCCTCCATTTTTCCCACAGCTCCATCTCCTAGTCATTCATCATAGTGGCTTTGGAAACCGTAGTGTGTCACACAGTATATATTTTTTTGTCCAAACAGCTTTATAGGCAAATATTTATTGCAACCAGTCATTGGTCTGGTGCAAGGTTTCTGGTTTCTGACCCACTATAAATACTGGACCATCACTGAGGCTCATCACAGAAATCTTCCTGCTGCCCAGACTTGTGGTGATCTTGTGCCTAGGCAGGGTATTTAGGGGCAGTTTTTGTTTGATTTTCAGGATGTCACACTCTCGGTGTCATCTGCCCCAGGCTTTCCAGCAAGGCTCCCAGCAAAGCTGGTTGCAGCCACAGTACGTATATGGTGGGGGATGGTTGGTGGCTAGCCATTACTGACCTTTTTCAGTATTGACATCTGGGTCTGTTGGACCAGCTCCTCCACTCACTCCAGAAGCTGTTGTGGGGGACTGACTGAAAGTGCTGGACCTAGGCGCTGATGGCAGCTGAGTTGGTCAGCGTGAGCATGACCAGGGCATGGATGCATGCGCCTCTCTTCCACACAGCAAATCCTATGAAAGAATGCATATAATTGGGACTTGCTTAAAGTTTCAAAGATTTAATCCATTATCATCATGATGAAGGGAATAGTGGCAGCTGAGAGCTCCATCCTGATTAGAAGGCAGAGAGAAGGAGCATAGCACTAGGCCCACCTCCGTGACACACCGACTCCAACAAGGCCACTCCTCCTAACCCTTCTAATCTTAACAAAGTGCCACTCCCTGGTGAGTAAGCATTCAAACATAGGAGCATATGGGGATCATTCTTTTTCAAGCCACCTCAATATGTTTCTCAAAAGAACTAAAGAGGAAGGGAATTGTGGCATGCCCTGTAACAGAGATGACTAAGGAAAATGTGATGCTCAGTGAAATAAGCCAGGTACTAAAGTGCTGTATGATTCTATTTCTATAAAGTACTCAAAGAAGTCAAATTTCTAGAGATGGAAAATATACTAAGAATTAAAAGGAGTATGGGGAGGGAGTAATGGTTCTGGGATGATGGAGGTTCTGGTGGCATGAAAGTGTGGACCGTGTGTTTTTAGAGGTGGTTGCTGGTCCTGATGTTATAGCTCACTGGTGCAGTGCTTGTCTACTGTGCTTCAATATTTGGGCTTCATCAACAATACAAAAAGATCCATAGTAAACATGATAAATTTTATGTTATGCATATTTCAATACAACTTTCTTTTAAAAAGAAGAAGGAGATGTCAGACTGCTTGAAAGGCCTGAAAGAAAAATCACTACATGGAAGTTAAACAATAAGTCGGTTTTTCATTGCTAATTAAAATGATTCTGAGATTCCATCTTACACTCTTCAGAATGGCTAATATAAAAAATACAAGAGATAGCACATGCTGGCAAGGATGTGGAGAAAGAATAACACTCCTCTATTGCTGGTGGGAGAGTAAACTTGTACAACCACTTTGGAAATCAATTTGGCACTTTCTCAGAAAATTGGGTATAGTTCTATCTCAAGACCTAGCTATACCGTTCCTCAGTATATACCAAAAAGATGCTTCACTATACCACAAGGGCACTTGTTCAATTATGTTCTTAGCAGCTTTATTGGTAATAGCCCCAAACTGTAAACAACCAAGATGTTACTCAACTGAAGAATGAATAAGAAATTGTGGTTCATCTACACAATGGAATACTATTCAGGTATTAAAATCAAAGGCAGCATGAAATTTGCAGGCAAATGGATGGAACTAGAAAATATCCTGAATGAAGTAACCCAGACCCAGAAAGACATGCATGCTATGTACTCAGGCTCAAGTAGATATTATCTGTAAAGTACAGGATACCCACACTACAATCCACAGACCTAAAGAAGCTAAGAAACAAGATGGACCTAAGGGAGGATGTGTGAAACTCACTCAGAAGGGGAAATAAAATAGACATTGGAGGTGGGTAAAGGAAGGGAACTGAATAGGAAAGGGGATAAGGAGGGGAACATAGGTAAGGATCAGGTGTGAGAGTGGAGGCAGAAGAAAGCTGAGAGAAAGAATGGAAATCAGTGGGCATAGGCATCTCTGGGATAAGCTGGAGACCTGGTCAGGGAGAGGTTCCCCAGAACCTATGGTGGTAACCCTAGCAGAGATTCCTAGCAGCTGGAGAAATGGAGACTGAAGTGGCCACCTCCTGTAGCTGTGTATGACTTACACTGGAGGAAAGGAAACACCAACCCACACACAAAACCATTGACCTAAATTTGACCTGCCTACAAGATGTGCATTTATAAAGATGAAATATATTGAGGGGACACCCAACCAACCCACAAAACTTTTAACCCAAAATTTGTCCTGCCTACAATGGCTTGCCCAACTTGAGACTTACCCCATGGGAGAAACCAACCACGGCTTTATTCATGATACTCTGCTATGCTCTCACACAAGAGCCTTGCATAACTGTCTCCTGAGAGGCTTCGTCCAGCAGCTGATGGAAAGAGATACAGAGTCCCACAGCCAAACATTAGGTGGAGCTCAGAGAGTCTTGTGGAACAGTGGGGGATAGAACTGAGCAAGCCAGAGTGGTCAAGAACACCATATAAAGATCTACAGAGTCAATTAATCTGGGTCCATGGGTGCTCACATAGACTAAATGACCAACCAGAAAGCATGTATGGACCTAAGTGGACCTAGGTCTTCCACACATTTGTAGCAGATGTTAGGCTTGGTCTTCGTGTGGGTCCCCTAAGTATTTAAGTAGAGGTTGTCGATAATTCTGTTGCCTGGTTTTAGGTCCCCTTCCCCCATCTGGATAGTCTGGTTAGCCAAGGGAGGATGGTTG
>JADRCD010085528.1:0-10286 GCA_019843815.1 Montemys delectorum | reverse complement strand
CCAGTGTAGTGGAATGCCAGGGCCATGAAGCAGGAGGGGGTGGGGTGGTGAGCAGGGGGAGGCAGGAGGGAACAGGAGTTTGTTTTAGTTTTTATGGTTTCTTTTCTTTTCTTTTCTTTTCTTTCTTTTTTTTTCTTTTTGGAGGGGGATCTGGGAAAGGAGATATTGTAAATAAAGAAAACATCTAATAAATAAATAAATAAATAAATAAATAAATAAATAAAGGGGTACAGAGCTAAACAAAGAATTCTCAACTGAGGAATACTGAATGGCTGAGAAGCACCTAAAGAAATGTTCAACATTCTTAGTCACCAGGGAAATGCAAATCAAAACAACCCTGAGATTCCACCTTATATCAGTCAGAATGGCTAAGATCAAAAACTCAGGTGAGAGCAGATACTGGCTAGGATGTGAAGAAAGTGGGATACTCCTTCATTGCTGGTGGGATTACAAGCTGTTACAACCACTCTGGAAATCCGTTTGGCAGTTCCTCAGAAAATTGGAAATATTTCTACCTGAGGATCCAACTATATCATTCCAGGCATATATCCAAAATATGGTCAAACATAACAATTTCATATGCTCCACTATGTTCCTAGCAATCTTATTTATAGTAGCCAGAAGCTGGAAACAACCCAGATGTCCCTCAACAGAGGAATGGATACAGAAAATGTGATACATCTACACAATGGAGTACTCCTCAACTACTAAAAACAATGTCTTCAGGAAATTGGCAAATGGATGTAACTTGAAAATATCATCCTGAGTGATATAACCCAGTCACATACACATACAAAAAAAATCATAGTATGTACTCAGTGATAAGCTCCAAATACCTATGATACAACTCACAGACCATATGAAACCCATGAAGAAAGAAGACCACACCAAAGTGTGGATGCTACAGTCCTACTCAGAAAGGGGAAGAAAATAATCTAGGGAAGTAGAGAGAGAGGGGGATCTGGGAGGAAGAGAAGAAAGGGAGGAAAAAGGAGGGCCAGTTCAGATATGGGAGGAGATGGGAAAGAAGTACAGAGGGTCAGAATTTTAAAAGGAAGTACATAGCAGTGGGTTAGGGGAACTGGGTTTAGACACTAGGAAGTTCCAAATGCCAGGGACCTGAGAGGTTCCCAGAACCTAACAGTGAGGACATTAGCTGAAATACCCAACAAAGGAGAAATAGACCCTAGGCATGGACCCCTAGTTGAGGGATGAGACCACCCATCCACCTCAAAAATATTAATCCAGAATTCCCCCTGTCCAAAGGAAATTTAGGGACAAAATGTGGAGCAGAGACTGAAGGAAAGGCAAACTAGAGACTGCTCCACCTAGGGATCCATCCTATCTGGAGACACCAAACCCAGCTACTATTGCTGAAGCCAGGAAGAGCTTGCTGACAGAAGCTTGGTATAGCTGACCCTTGAGAGGCCTTGTCAGAGCCTGACCAATACAAATATGGGATGTACACAGCCAAAAACTGAACTGAGCATGGGGACCCCAATAGAAGAGTTAGGGAAAGAACTGAAGGAGCTGAGGTAGAAGTGGGTAGGCAAGTAGGGGAGCACCCTCAGGGAGGCATGGGGAAGGTGGGAAGGGATGGGGGTTTTGTGGAGGGGAAACTGGGTAGAGGGAGAACATTTGAAATATAAATAAAATCAACAATAAAAAATGAAAAAAGAATATTTCTAATATATCACCCACTGTACTTTTACAGGGCATTAAGTAAGCCTGTGGAGACTGTGTGTTCTCATAGTTCTATTTCTAGCTTGTCAACGATATTGCTTTAATTTATACATAAAAAGCTTTGAAATGATGCTTAAGTGGTTGGTAAACCCTCAAAATTAGAACTTGAAAGCTTACAAAGAAAGTGTCAGGTCTGGATGCAGATTAGTCTGTGGGTATGTAATGCATATGCAGTGAATTTCTTAAAGAAAATCTTAGCGTGTGTGTATTTTCTTTCATTTCTTTTAATGTATAATGTCCCCAAATATAATAATTCTGACCCCCTTTTTAGGCAGCAAACAGCATTCAATGGGAAGTATCTATGAGAAGACATTCTGAAACAGAGTTATATGGCAACAATAACTTTACTGCTTAGGTAGCTCCTGACAGCAAAATGGAACCCTGGAGATTACCCTGACCCTCAAATGCTAAAGAGGACAGAACACATGCAAAAACCTTTGGTTTCAGATCCCTGTTGCTTTATTTCTCTATCATGTAGCCTTGGAAAATATGCTTAAGCAGTCTGAATTTCAGGTTGCTGAAATTATATGACTAAGACAATATAGGATAGTTGGAGGTAAGCACTGACTCAATTAGATCTAAACCAAAATAGTTTTCTAATATTTGAGGCACAATTTTTGGATACAGACTTCCTGCTATGGTCAAAGCTATTTGACTTGAGTGTCTTCTTTCTCAGCCCACAGAGAACAGGTTACATTCATTTACGAAATGGTGTGTGTGTCCATAAAGTCATTCACCAACTGTTTCAATGAACAATGGTTCTGCTTGGAGGTTGGCATGGACATTGGATGAGGGAAAGAATCTGGTGATAGTTTGGAAAAGCGGTCATCTCAGAGAAAGAGTAACTAATAAAGTCCTCTTCTTCAAACTTGATACAATAGTTACAAATGTCAAGTAAAGCATTCAGTTTGACTCTTTGTTGTTCTCTTTCCTACAAGCCACCTCCCAAGTTAATTGTCTACTTTTTTTGGCTGTATAAATAATTCTGAAATATGTAAGCTGTTCTGAAAACCATAGTATACTGTAAAAAGATCAAATAAACAATCCTACTAGTAGAGAGGCTGAGATAGGAGAAGCCTGATTTCAAGACCATTATGTGGTACACAGCCAGACACTGTCATGTACAAACAAGCATAAAGCTTATATGGATTGTATAATATTGGACCTATTTCTCCAATTACCAAATTACAGAGACCACCAGATGACAGCCACAAAGTTCTAATTCCTCATATTTTTTGATTTCATCGATTAGGATATGTTAGTAATATTAATTTTCATATTAATAGATATTAAGAAAAAGTAATTGTCACTTCCTGTGTTTTTTGTTGTTAGAAGTGGAATTAGGTTTGTGTGGGTTTGTTGAAAGATTACTTGCTTGCTTCTTCTAGGGTGCAGTTTTGTTCCTTATGTTGGAGTTTTCCATTTATTATCCTTTCTAGGGCTGGAGTTGTGGAAAGATATTGTGTAAATTTCATTTTGTCATGGAATATCTTGTTTTCTTCATCTATGGTAATTGAGAGTTTTGCTGGGTATAGTAACCTGGGCTAGCATTTGTGTTCTCTTAGGGTCTGCATGAGATATGCCCATGACTTTCATAGACTCTGGTGAGAAGTCTGGTGTAATTATGAGAGGTCTGCCTTTATATGTTACTACTTGACCTTTTTCCCTTAATGCTTTTAAAATTCTTTCTTTGTTTAATGCATTTGGTGTTTTAATTATTATGTGACAGGAGGAATTTCTTTTCTGGTCCAAACTATTTGGAGTTCTGTAGGCTACTTGTCTATTCATGGGCATCTCTTTCTTTAAGTTAGGGAAGTTGTCTTCTATAATTTTGTTGAAAAGATATTTACTGGTCCTTTAAGTTGGGAGTCTTCATTCTCTTCTATACCTATTACCCTTAGGTTTGGTCTTCTCAGTGTGTCCTGGATTTCTGGGATGTTTTGAGTTAGGAGCTTTTTGCTTTTTGCATTTTCTTTGTTGTGTCAGTGTTTTCTATGGTGTCTTCTGCCCCTAAGATTCTCTCTTCTATTTTTGTATTCTGCTGGTGATGCTTGCATCTATGATTCCTGATTTCTTTCCTGGGTTTTCTAACTCCAAGGTTGTCTTCCTTTGTGATTTCTTTGTTTCTATTTCCATTTTTACATCCTGCACCGTTTTGTTCATTTCCTTCACCTGTTTGTGTTTTCCAGTAGTTCCTTAAGGGAATTTTGTCTTTCCTCTTTAAGAGCTTCTAGCTGTGTACCTGTGTTCTCCTGTATTTCTTTGAGAGAGTTATTTATGTTATTCTTAAAGTCCTGTGTCATCATCATGAGCAGTGATTTTTAGATCTGAATCTTGCTTTTCCAGTGTGATGGTGTGTCCAGGACTTGCTATCATGGGAGAATTGGGTTCTGATGATGCCAAGTAACCTTGCTTTCTGTTGCTTATGTTCTTGTGCTTGCCTCCTGCCATCTAGTTATCTCTAGTGATACCTGCCCTGGCTAATTCTGACTGGGGCCTGTCCTTCCTGTGATCCTGGTTGTGTCAGAACTCCTCAGAGTCAAGCTGTCTCTGTGATCCTATTATTCTGTGATCTTGGGAGTGTTAGAATGCCTGGAAGTGGAGCTTCTTCTGGGTATTATGGGACTGGCAGCAAAATTTGTGCTCAGGGCACCGGCCCAGACAGCCCAGAAGGAACCTGTACCACTGGGCTGGTGGAGTTCTTGCGTGCCTGGGTCCCACTTGTCCCAGTTACTCCAGGTGCTGGGACAGATGTTGTGTCCCCCTCACCTCTGATTCTCTGATCTTGAGAACTGTTTTTAACCAAAGACAGCAAAGGGAACAGATGTTAGAAGTCACCCTAAAAACTCCAACTAATCTGAACTCCAATCCCACTCTTCTTCCCTTCTTCCCAGACATCAGCATGCAGATTAACACACATTTCCTTATCACACATGCAAGAAAACAAAGTCATTCAGAAGTTTCTTTCCTTCCATTGATTCATGTAATAATTGTTGTGCCACTTCCAGCAGCTACTGCAACTTCCCATTTCAAATTTTCCAATCCTTAGTTTTCAACCAATGATAAGAAAAATATAACTACCTCCCCCTTAACTTGGCTTTCAGTTGATTTTTCTTCCATTGTTTCTCCTGTGTTTGAGAGAGGTGACATAAATCAGATAAAATTTAGGTTCTAGGTTACTTCTGTTTTTGGTTCTCATAGGTATTAGAGTAGATGGTAGGGTAACAAAGGGTATGGACTAAAAGAGGACAATCTGGACTTTTTCTTCACAGCACCAACAAAGGCTTATACCTAAGATGAACTTTCAATAAATCAGAGTCTACCCTGCACGATTAATTTCTTTTTATCCTATATGCCTCATTAATTTGGTTTGTAAAACATGTTGACACATCATTTTCTTTATTCTAATATAAATCTAGAGAGACATACTACTTAGGGATGTTTGGCGATAAGAGAACAGAGTGGGAAGGATCTGGTTTAGCTCCTAATAAAATGTAATCTGCAAGATATTGAAAACTTCTCAAGCAAGAAGCTATTCTATACTTTCAGGAGTGATTTTTTTTTAATTGTTTAAAACTTCACTAGTTTCTAATCTGATATACCACATACCATTCCTTTGTGGGCATTTCATTAAAGTTCTTCTATCTATCATGGGGAATAAAATTTGATAGTTTTTTAAATTAAAGAAATATTTGATACTTCCAGAAAAGATAATATTCAAAAATATTCAAACTTCAACTCTGTCTCAGTATTTTGTGTAATAGCATATTTTAAGACTCCAGACTACGGTTCTGCTTTTCCCACAGAAATCAGTTGTCAACAGCTTACCATGATCTCCATGCTCTATGGAGCACTGTTTATCATCTCTATGTATTTTGACAGTTAGTTTACTATCATAATAATCTTATAAACATTTTTATTATTATTCAAATGTTATAGTTAAAATGGAAAATGATACAGGATTTTGAGATAATTATAATTATATCATTTCCCCTTCTCTTTTCTCCCTCCAAATCGTACCATACAAATCTTTCAAACTCATGATCTCTTTTTCATTAATTGCTTTATATACACATATAAATATATCACTAAATATAACATTTTTTAATCTGATAATGTTATTTGCTCATATGATTTCAGAGCTGATCATTTGGTATTGAATAATAAGTCAGTCATGATGCTCTTCCCTGAGTAGACTATTTCTCCCAATCTCAGCATACCTTGGTTGCCTATAATTCTTTGTATGAAGTTAGAGCTTCCTGAACTCTACCACCAACACCTAGTCATGTTAAGTTGCCCACTGTTATCCTTGTTTAGGTAATTTTCTTGGTAAGACTTTATTTGCAGCTTTTGACATTTCTAGAAGACAGACTCTCACAATAACTTCCATGATCCCTTGGCTTTTATACTCTTTCAGCCCCCTCCTCTACAATGTTCCCTAAGCCTTAAGTACAGTAGTTGTTTGCAAGGTGTATTCATCTGTATAGATTCCACAACTCTGCATTTTAACTGATTGTAGATTCTTGCAATTTTGTCTTTATCTCTTGTGAATAAAAGTTTCTTAGATGTAGGTTGAAAACTATTCTTCTATGTAGGTATAAGGACAAATACTTAAAATGCAGTTGGGGATTATACTGGTTTAGTAAAATGCTGGTTGTAATTTCTTCTCCAACAACCAAGATTTGACTAGCCCCATGTAGTTAAATATGAGGTATCTTTTCCTTTTTGTTGAGAAGACCTTAAGCCAAATTATAGAGCTGTTGGTTACCATGAAGGCAAGCGTGCCACTATTAAACTATTAGGATTAACATGCCATGCTTGTCATTGCTGTAGTTCATGGGCATCTTAGCTGGGCAGGATTATTAGTTACTTCCCTTTTTGGAAGCTTTCATTGTGGTACCATGAAAGCTGCATTATACTAATCCCAGCTCAAAGGCTTCTAGGTACTGTACCTGAAGTGCATGTTGTCTTCAGTAATAGAGACATGCATTATACTTCAGGGGAGCAACCAAGGGCAAGAGAAACAAGCTGTGTTATTTGTTTCATTCCTGGTGATTGGGTTCTTGTTAGATGGTCTTTGACTCTTGAGAGGAAGATTATTAACGCAAAGAAGAAAGTTACATTTAAACTGTATGTATATATTTATAGATATTAAAAGTGTAATTCTCAACTTCATATGAAAAAACAAAAACTCAGGATATCCAGAAAAATTCTGAATAATAAAAGACCTTCTAGAGGAATCACCATCTCAGACCTCAAGCTTTACTACAGAGCAATAGTGATTTTTAAAAATGACATGATATTGGCACAGAGATAGACAGGTTGATCAATGGAACTTAATAGAAGATCCAGAAATAAACCCATACACTTACACACACTTGATTTTTGATAAAGAAGCAAAAATCATACAATGGAAAAAAATAAAACATCTTCAACAAATGGTGCTGGTCTAAATTGATAGACTGAATGTAGAAGAATTCAAATTGACCCACATTTATCACCCTACATAAAGCTCAAGTCCATGTGAACTCAATATAAAACTAGATATACTGAAACTATTAGAAGATAAAGTGGAAAATAGGCATGAAAGCATTCTTCTTGACATAGAAGAAATTTTCTTGAACAGAACACCAGTAACTCAGGTTCTAAGAACAGCATTTGATAAATAGGACCTCTTGAAACTGAAAATCTTCAGTAATGCAAAAGACATAGGCAATAAGACAAAACAGCAGTCCACAGATTGGGAAAAGACATTTACTAATCCTACATTGGACATAAGGCTAATATCCAAAATATATAAGGAACTCAAGAAGATAAACTCAAAAAACCAAAATAACTCAATTTAAAAATGGGGTTCAGAACTAAACAGAGACTTCCCAACAGAGGAACCTCGAATGGCCAAGAAGCACTGAAAGAAATGTTCAACATCTTTAGTCTTCCAGGAAATGCAAATCAAAATGACCTTGAGATTCTACCTCACACCAATCAGAATGCCTAAGATCAAAAACTCAGGTGACAGCAGATTGCTGGTGGGACTGCAAGCTGGTACAACCACTCTGGAAATCAGTTTGGTTCCTATGGAAATTGGACATAGTACTACCAGAGGACCCAGCTATACCTTTTCTGAGCATATACCCAGAAGATGCTCCAACATGTAAAAAGGACACATACTCCACTATGTTCATAGCAGCCTTATTTATAACACCCAGAAGCTTGAAACAACCCAGAAGTCCCTCAACTAAAGAATGGATACAGGAAATGTGGTTCATTTACACAATGAAATACTACTCATCTATTAAAAACAAAAACATCATTAATTTTGCAGGCAAATGGGTAGAACTAGAAAATAACATCATAAATGAGATAACCCAGTCCCAAAAGGACATGAATGGTATATACTCACTGATAAGTAGATATCAGCCAAAATGTACAGTATGTCCATGATACAGCCCAAAGACCATAAGAAGTTTAACAGGAGGGAAGATTCAAGTGAGGATGCTTCAATCCCACTTAGAAAGAGGAACAAAATAATCATAGGAGGCAGCAGGATGGAGAGACCTGGGCAAGAGAGGGGGTGGGGACGGGAAATGGAGGGCATGATCAGGTATGGGAGGGGGGGGATACAGGAGAGAAGCCCAGATGACCAGGAGAATGAATGGAAATATGCAGCTACCTGGGGTAGAGAGTGGGGGAGCCTCTATTCTAGAAAGTCCCAGGTACCTTAGATGGGGAAGGCTCACAGGAATCATTGTGGGTAACCATAGCCAAAATGCCCAACTGTAGGGATATAGAACCTGAATAGACCATGTCCAGTAGTCAGATAACCCCCCCCCATTGGAGGGATAGGGACACCAACCCACCTATAATACATTTCCCATCTTAAAGAAATGCAGCAACAAAAAAAAAAAAAAAATGAAGCAGAAACTGAAGCAGAGACCGGTGACCAGCCAAACTTGAAATCTATCCCATGGGTAGGCAGCAAGCCCTGACACTCTTACTGATGCTAGGTAGCATGGCTGTTCTCTCAGAGGTTCTACCAGCAGCTGACTGAGACACATACAGATACTTACAGCCAACCACAGGACTGAGGTTGGGACCTCTATGGAAGAGTTAGGGGAAGGACTGAAAGAACTGAAGGGAATGGTAACCCCATGGGAAGACCAACAGTATAAATTAACACAGATCCCTGGGAGCTCCCAGAGACTAAGCCACCAACCAACGAGAATATATGGGCTGGTCCAAGATCCCTAGCATACCCATAGCAGAGGCCTGCCTTGTCTGGCCTCAGTGGGAGATGTTGTGATCAGTTCTATAGAAACTTGATGCCTCAGAGGAATACAGGGAGGTGGGAAGGAGGTACCCTCTCAGAGTTGAAAGGGAAAAGGATGGGGTAAGAAATCTGCGAGGGGAGACTAAGGGCAATATTTGAGATGAATAAATAAATAAATTAAAAAAAAAAGCAATCTAAGAGTAGGTCAACTCAGGACATAAGT
The DNA here is from genome assembly GCA_019843815.1 of Montemys delectorum. Classification (NCBI taxonomy): domain Eukaryota; kingdom Metazoa; phylum Chordata; class Mammalia; order Rodentia; family Muridae; genus Montemys; species Montemys delectorum. The sequence continues at coordinate 1,050 of JADRCD010085528.1, read as the reverse complement.
TCAACCCCCAAATTTCTAAGTGACCAGCCTGATCACTTGAAACTTTTAGCAGTTTCTGCCAAATTCTTAAATTGTCCCTCTTCTTGTTAAGTCTGTCTTTCTCACCCAAAGAAAAAGTGAGCACTTGTAGCCAATGTCAGATAAAGATGAGACAGATTTCCCAAGTGACAGGGTGATCCTCTCACATCTTCTAGAGGAGACTGGTTCCTGCCAACCAACTGGCAGAGAGAAAAAGTGACAGCAAGCCACATAAGTACAAGTATCTGTGGGTGGAAAAATGTCAGAAACAAAGAAAACTCCTTAAAATATTAAATGCAAACTCATTTACTGGGGGCCGTAGATAAAATGGAAGAGTTTACCATCAACAGGGACTGTGACAGTGATGAATTAAACCATTCTGGAGCTTTGAATACAAGTGGCCACTGAGAAGGGGGGGCAGGCATTTAGGGGGAAGGAGCAGGAAGATTATGTGGGTAGGGAAACAGGAAGAGAATGAGAACCAGTTATGTGTGGGCTGAGGCATTTTCAGTGACAGAACAAAAAAATATAGAACTAATGTTGCTGCTGGTACTGAAAAAGCACAGGCAGGCATCAATTCCCACCCACCCCAGTCCTCCACATTCTAAAATCAAGGAAGCCAAGGCTTCAAAGGAAAAATGAGGGGGCAGGTAGAGAAGGCTAAGATGTATTTTGACAAATGCAATTAAACACGGGTCAGTTATCAAATTCCCAAAGGATGAAAAGAATTTTAGCAGAGGAACAGTGTAATGAATGATAGAATCAAGGACTGCACAGATGACTGGCACTCAGCCCTTCAGAAAGACTTAGAGAATTACTCAGGAAGTTTAAAAGTCATTATTCAAAGTTTCTTTTACTTTCCAGTTAAAAAATGACAATGCTGTCAGAAATAGAGGACCTGAATCATGGCTGTGATTGAAAGACCATGTTGAAACTGAAAGGTGGTTTGCAGAAATTAGTTATTTTTCACATAAATGAGGACAAATTTGGTATACAATTCTCTAAATCTATTGCAGTGAGTAGAGATAATAC
>JADRCD010085513.1:0-19008 GCA_019843815.1 Montemys delectorum | reverse complement strand
AATAAAATAAAAAAAAAATAAAATTCTGGTTCTTAGAAATACAGAATGAGTGCTTGGGAAAGATTTGCTGAGAGTAGGATGCAGTAAGCACATCACTGTCACGGCTCCCAGTCGGAAGTGCCACAGCCATCTCTAATATACACCACCATACTGTCACAGCTCCGCCCCAAGTCGGAAGTGCCACAGCCATCTCTAATATACACCACCATACTGTCACAGCTCCACCCCAAGTTGGAAGTGCCACAGCCATCTCTAATATACACCACCATACTGTCACAGCTCCACCCCAAGTTGGAAGTGCCACAGTTGTCTCTAACATAGACTTCCACACTGACACAGCCCTCAGTCAGAAGTGCCACAGCCATCTCCAACATAGACCATCACACTGTCACAGCTTCCCCCCAAGTCAGAAGTGCTATAGTCATCTCTAACATGAATATCGAATTAATCAGGATTCCCAAAATCATTGTCAGTGTGTCCACGAGACAAAACTTTTTGCCTATGAGCAGAAATTTGTTTATATGACTATTTTCTATAAGTTAATTTTTATCTGTACAGATTTAAAATTACCTTTTAGACAAAGGCAAACAGCCCAAATACCACTAAAATTCAAAGTAGCAGCTTTTCCATTAATGCTGTCCAATGCGGTTGATGTGTGGCACTGGCTTGGGACTTGGCAGCCGTTTTGTCTTTCAGAAACAGACACTAAATAGCCAGAGGTTAAAAAAATTACTTTAAGAAAATACCCCAGTTTAGTTCCTTGCAGATTCCACACTGTACTCCTGTGTCCACCAGCACTGAGCATTCTTTCCACAACAGCCAGCGGCAGACGCTAGGATTGAAGTAGGACCTGTAGCCAGTTTTTAAAAAATATATTTGGAGCAACAGGCTCTTTGTTGAAAATAGACCCACATAAGAGGAAATGTTATTCTTTTCCCCTCAAGACAGAGAAACGAAATGCCAGTGTCCTTGTAAGCTGGAGTTGGAGGGCTTTTCTTTTGCCCTTCGTGGAGGTGACCTCCACATTTGAGCTACTCTCCCAGACGGGGAGGAGCTCATGGATGGCAGATAGCAAGTGCACACCCGTGGCCCTGGGAGCACGAGGAGAGCAGCTTATGTCCAGGGTGTCCCTCCCGCCTGGATCCTTCTGGGGCCTTTGTGCTTCTCAGTCTCAGTTGTCCTTTGGAAGATGTCTTAGTCAGGGTTTCTATTCCTGCACAGACATCATGACCAAGAAGCAAGTTGGGGAGGAAAGGGTTTATTCAGCTTATACTTCCACACTGCTGTTCATCACCAAAGGAAGTCAGGGCTGGAACTCAAGCAGGTCAGGAAGCAGGAGCTGACTCAGAGGCCATGGAGAGATGTTCCTTACTGGCTTGTTTCCCCTGGCTTGCCCAGCCTGCTCTCTTATAGAACCCAAGACACCCAGCCCAGGGATGGCACCACCCATAAGAGGCCCTACCCCCTTGATCACTAATTTAGAAATGCCCCACAGCTAGGTCTCATGGAGGCACTTCCCCAACTGTAGCTCCCTTCTCTGTGATAACTCCAGCCTGTGTCAAGTTGACACACAAAACCAGCCAGTACAGAAGGGACACCAGGCACTGTGAAAATGAACAACGTAGGACTCCATTTTTACCTTGTAATTGGAGTTCACGTTGAGAGTGTGGTCTGGACTTGTCTCAGTGCTAATAATATGTAACTGCTTCCTGCCTTTGCAGTAAAGGTTTCTTTTTTTACTCTTTTGTTGACATTTTATAAAATGGCTCTGGGGTCTAGTCCCTGCTGGAAGTGTGGTGGTCACCTCTCTTTTGTTTTACCCCGCCAGTTTCTTAGTTTGCACATTAAGGTGTTCCTACCTACCCGATTTTCTAGCCTCTTGCTTGGAGTGTTCAACTCATTTATTTTGGATGTCCTTGTTTAATTATAAGTGATTTTTATCAGCATAGATTCTCCTTTCAATATAGATTTCTGCTAATAATGGTTGAGCCTGCTGTGAGCTCAAGCACGTCTTGTTAATAACCTATAGCCTTGGCTTTTCTTACCTTTATCTCATAAGGATTATTGAGACTCAGAAGTTTCTAACACACTTGGTTTAATCCTCTCTGTTGCTCTGTCCTGTGACTGCCTTTCAGCTACATTCCTTCTGTCGGGAGGGAAGTGGGAGGAGAGCAGGCTAGGCGAGCACCACTGTGACCTCACATGTGTCATTTGTCAGTCGAGACACAAAAGCAGCCTTGCAGTGAGTTAGAAGGATAGTAGAATACAGTAAGCTTCCTGGATAGTGCCCCAACACTTCCTGAATCTTTTGTATTTCAAAGTCACAGTTTTTCCAAGTGCTGTGTACAGTGTTTTCCAGTGCAGCCAAGGTGGGACATAGCTTTTTTCCCCGACTGATTATATAGCCAAAGAGATTAAAAAATACTCTAAGGGCTGGAGAGATGGCTCAGTGGTTAAGAGCACTGACTGCTCTTCTGAAGGTCCTGAGTTCAAATCCCAGCAACCACATGGTGGCTCACAACCATCCATAATGAGGTCTGACGCCCTCTTCTGGTGTGCCTGAAGACTGCTACAGTGTACTTACATATAATAAATAAATAAATCTTTTTAAAAAGTACTCTAAAATGTCTCCATTTTATTCCTTACTCATTCCATACTGAGCTCCTGAGTTCTCTGGATGTTCTGGGCTGTGAGGTTTTTCATAATCTCATTTCCTTACCTTGTTCCCTGAGCATACTGGCTGCACTATATGTCTGATTCTGGTTGAACAATGGCTGGATCATGTGTAGTTCTGTGTCCCTTTCCTGAGGCTCCTTATAAATTCTGAAATCTGAGAGACCCTCAGTTCATGTGAGGATCACAATTGCTGACTCTCTCTACCTGTAGCAAAAGTTTAAATAGTGAAAGTGCTGCTATTTTCTGAATAAGCAAACCCTATTTTTATTTTTATTTTTTGTTTTTGTTTTTCTGTTTTTGTTTTTGTTTTTTTTTTCGAGGCAGGTTTCTTTGTGTAGCCCTGGCTGTCTTGGAACTCACTCTGTAGACCAGGCTGGCCTTGAACTCAGAAATCTGCCTGCCTCTGCCTCCCAGGTGCTGGGATTAAAGGCGTGCCCAGCACAAACCCTATTTTTTTTTTTTTACAAACCCTATTTTTAAAGACTCAAATCTGAAAAGAATTTTTATCAGAATAATACATGCACATTACGTTAGAAAGATTGCCAAGTACTGAAAGGCTCATTGACACCCCTAATCCTCTCTGCTTTTCCACTCCTTGCTCTTCCCACTTCTTCCCTCAGGTTTGTGGTTTCTCCTTGGAGCCCCATGCCACAGCTCCACCATGAGCATTTATTAGTTTCTTGATCCACTTACTTTAGGCAATATATAGACATAGTAGGTCCAGCCTCCACACTTCTTCATCACAATAGTCAGCCATCTTTGTTAAATGAGAAGTCAGGGTCCTACTGGCTAACAGTGTGTGACCAGGCTTCACTGTATAACCACAAGGTGAAACAGGAGTACTCTGTGCTTCCTTGAGTAGTTCACCTAGTCATTCCAATTCTCTTTTTTAAAAAAGTTGAGGACAGTGAGTTGGCTCAGCAGGTAAAGACACTTTGACCTGGGCCCTGTGATCTGAGTTCAGTACCAGAGGCTCATGTCGTAGACACATGCATTGTCCTCACACGGATATGTTGCTGCAAAAGTTCCCTTCCCATACTAGCCACCCCAGACTTATATAATTTCAAAGTTTTTATTGCATAAACCATCCCTCATGCCACAGATGTGTTACCAGGCAGGTCTTCTTCAGAACTGTTCCATGTGGCCAGTTGTTCCTAAGACCTGTATCTCATTGAGTATCCCAGAATCCCTTTCACTGTTGTTGAGTAGTATCTCCCCCCGCCCCCAACTCTTGTGTCCCATGTCCTCTTTTATCTGATTCATTCCTTCAGTTTAGTAAAGGAAGTTCTCAATTGGTTGTCAAACACATCATGGGAAAACAACTTATAAATTATTCTTGAGAAATCTGATCATGACCTGATTCCCTTTGTAGGTACAGAATGGAGCCGTTTAGGAGATTCACAAAAATCCAGCCCTTCTCAGTGTGTGTATGTATCCAAGGAGGACAGAGGTGACAGACCTATAGTCTAAGCACCCAGCAGTCTGAGGTGGGATTGCTCATACAGGGGTTGGGTTCCTGGGTGGACTGAACATGGTGGGGAACATAGGCAATGGCTCAGTTGGGTCCAGAGAGGTAGCTGTATGGTTGTCTGAATGGCTCAGCCTCAGTTAGAGTGAAGGCAGCAGGATTTGTATGACAACTGGATGAATGTAGACGATTCAGAGAAGTCAGTGGGGTTCTAGTTTGATGCGTCAGTTAAAAATGAGGCAAATGTGGTGGTGTAAGGCAGGAGGTTCTGATGCTAAGGTCCTGTTCCCCAATTGGTTCTTGATCTGTCAGTAAAGAAAGCCGTGGGCCAATTGCTGGGTGGAGAGGGTACAGACAGGACTTCTGGGTCTCAGGAGGAACAGGCAGAGCTTTGGAGGGAGAAGAAGCCAGCAGCCATGTGAAGTCTCGGGAGGAACTGGGGCTTGTGGCCAATACTACAGGCAGGTGGTCAGGGATATTTGGCAGGGGCTAGGTGGGACTAGCCACTGAAGTTTAGGGCAGGTGGGAGGAGAAGAGATAAAAATATTATTAAGGATATGCTTTTCCAGCCGGGAAATAGTAACACCCAGCAATTGTGTCCTAAGCTGAGAAGGAACAAACTGTATGTATGTGTTTTTAATCCGTGGATTCAAAGACAGCTGGGAGGGGGCTGGCATTGTAGTTACCTCCTGTAGTAAAAGTGGTAGCGTAAAGTTACACACATTAGTGGTGCACACCTTTAAACCCACCCAGCATTTAGGAGGCAGAGGCAGGCAGATCTCTGTGAATTCGAGGCCAGTCTGGTCTATAGATTGAGTTTCCGTACAGCTAGGGATGCATAAAGAAACCCTGTCTTGAAAGAAAAACAAAACAAAACAAAATCAAATGATGTCTCTCTATATGCCTTTTTTTTTTTCAACATTAAAGGTATTATTAATTTAAGTGTATGGGTGTTTTACCTGCATTATGTCTGTACACCACTTGCATGCTTGGTGCCCTGAGAGCCGAGAAGAGGGCACTGGAGTCCCCTGTGACTGCGGTTACAGATGGTCATGAGCTGCCATGTGGGTGCTGGGAACCAAATCTGGGTCCTCTGCACGTGTTCTGACTCATTGAGCATCTCTCTACCCCTCTGTGTAGCTCTTCTTGATGGGATGTCTCTGCTTGACAGGCCACCAGTCATTGCTCTCTCACCTTCTACTCACTCCCCTGCAGTGCTGCTAGAACAGGTCTGTCCAGCTTTCCACTGAATGGTGGGTCCCAGAGATATCTGGACAAACTGCCTAGTTCTAGTGATGGTCAACCTGAAATGCAGGCAACAGTCCTGGCTTCTTTCTGCCTTTGGGTTCACAGAGGTCAGCTGAGTTGTATGTAACAGTGCTTTCCACACAGCCAGCAGAAGACAGCGTCATTTCCTGCCTACTTGTTACTGTGATGAATAGCTTAAAACAAGCCAGTTAAGCAGAGTTGCTCCTAGCATCTGTGTAGTGTCCCTGACCTAGTGTGTCTGGAAGACTCCTGACTAGAAAAATAAAAGCTTGTTCCTCAGTTTCTGGCTGCTTCAACCATGGAGACTTCCCTCTAAAATAAATCTGCCTCCCCTGTGCTGTACCTGGGCTGTCACCACCCAAACTCAATAGGCTTTCCCATGGCTAAATCATTATTGGTTCCAGAGACTGAGGATGGAGGGATCTGACAGAGCTTTCCTAAAGCAGGCTGGGGCTCTCTCAGGCAGCAGGCACCTGCACCCAAGGGTGCAGGCTGAGGTCCCAGGAGCTGCACTGCCATTTCTGCTTTCCTGATATTGACAGCCCCTGATCTACTTTTCTCTGCAACACAGGCTGCTGGACAGTGGCCTGCTTTGGTCTGATGGGCATAGCAGCTCTATTGGTTGATGTCCTTACATAGATTATTGGACTCTCAAGGCTGTTTGACCAAGGACATACCAGAGTGTAAGTTCTCCTTCATGTGCACTCCTGGCCTTAGCCATTAGCCATTGACCTTCAGTTTCAGTAGCCAGAATTGGAAGAACTCCCTACTTAGTCTCATATTATGCCCAAACCACACATCCTGGTGGCTGTACCCCAGCCCGTCTTTTTAAGCTTGACTTCCTCTTACAAACTCCTTTCCTCAAAGCCATTGCATTTGTAGGCACATCTTGGCATTTCCTGGCACTAGTCTTTGACTTGGCACGTGACAGATAGCTACCTGTAAGCCCTCAGCGTCAAGTTTAGACTCCAGGAGTTAAGGTCTCTAGCCCTTTTTGGAAGGATCAGTGTGTACACCGAGCCATTCGCTTTTTCTCCCAGGTCAGTAGCTTCACATGCCAAGTACTTGCTCATCACAGAGCTTGTGTCTCATTTCTGATATGCTTGCTCACATTGAGTCTCTTAACCAGAGGCTCTGTAGATGGCTGCTTAAAGAAAAGAAACTTGTTTTGTGAAACACCATGCCCAGTAAAATATGACATAGGGTATGGGGGGCTCTGGAAGAGAGTCCTGAGTTGCAGCACTGTCATGTCCTTGTGGCACATCCGCCTGAGTCGTGTCGCATCTTTCAGCATGAGGCAAATGTTTAGGGGAAGAGACTGGCTAGAGCTTTGGAGTAACACTCCTGGGGACACTCTCTTGAGCCCTGTGCTATATTTGCCCCCACAGAGATCAGTGTTGGGTGTGTATTGAAGGAGTTAGTGAGCATCCTGTGGCCAGTGGACAAGGCAGCTCCAAAGCTGGCTTCTGTGAGAGGGATACCTTTTAGCATCCTTACTTCCATCCAGGGTTTGATAGATTGTGGAAATACATTCATTCAGGTCTGTTTGCCATTTGTCACAGCCTCTGGCCTCTGGCTTTTTTGATTTATTTTTTTCCCTCCTCAGATAAATTTCTTTTCATTTCAGCTTTTGAATCGAAAAGACAAGACCACTTTTGAGAAACTGGACTACTTGATGTCCAAAGAAGACAACTACAAGAGAACTCGGGACTACATCCGAAGTCTGAAGATGGTGCCCAGCATTCCCTATCTAGGTATGAGTCTCAGTTGGCTTATTTTATTATTAACTTTCCAGGCAACATAACATGCTCAGGGCCAAATAAGATGTTTTTACAGTTTCTAGTTGAGATGTTTCCAGGAAGCAGCAGGGATCATGGATAAAGAGGTGGTTTGGTTGGCTCCTTGGTTGGAGCAGGCTGTTGATGCTTCCCAGGATAGGAACACTAGTGAGGTGGAAACAAGGCAACTCTGTCTTATGTATGTGGACTCCGAGGGTCAGGGCTCCTGAGCTGTGAGGGCCCCAGGCTTTAGGCTGCAGCCCAGATAGGTCATGATGTCGGCAGGTCATGCTGTCTTGGCTGGTTCATTCAGATCCTTCCAAACTGGGGGACCTAGGCATAAGCCTTCTGTTCTAGTTTTCTGGTCATTATTTATATGTCTCATAAAATTCAGCAAAAGAAATTCTAGTAACCATTGCTAAAAATTCCAGTTATAAAATAATGTATTCATTATAGGAATTGGTAGAAGGAGAAAGTTTCTTTAGTTATCCAGTAAAAGATATTTTGCTTTGTATCTTACTCCTCTTGGCATGTGTAGAGATGTGTTGGCACTGTGGCTCCATGCAGGCAGTCAGTTGGATTTGTCAGCTCAGTCCTGCTCTTCTCTGTTTACACTGCTTATACTCTCTGTGGTAAGCAGCCTCGTGCTGGAAAAACCTGTAGGACTGTGTATGGCTTTGCATGGCTTCCTGGAAGCAGAGGTAACTAGGTCCGCATGTGTTCAGAGTACACCTTACAGGTTATTGTTGCGAAACAAAACAAGGTTGTGCTGCTGCTTCCTTCCTTCTTGTTCTTTTGCTTTTCGAGACAGGGTTTCTCAAAACCTGTCTAGCCTGTAGCCCTGGCTGTCCTGGAACTTTATCTGTAGACCAGGCTGGGCTCGAAATCAGAGATCCACTCAGATCAAACTTAGAGATGCCTCTGCCTCCCGAGTGCTGGGATAAAGGCGTGCGTATGCCAACACTGCCCGGCAGACATTTTCATTTCAAATCTATCTTTCTTTCCTTTTTATCTTGCCAGTTTTGATACATAAAAAATGTATGTAGTTTGGTCTTCAGGAGAAAACCAATCTTGTTCTGATCTAAAACAGTTTTAATAACCAGGGAGGGAAAGGCTTTTCTGGAAGAGACTCTTGATGCTACGGGTTAGGACAGTGTACACAGATGCTCAGCAGCATCTGAAGCATCCTCTGGAAGCATTCTTTACATGGATTTTTTATTCTTAAATAGGAAGCTGTCTATTTGACCAACCTTTTAAAATTATTTTTTTCCAGACCATCTTTTAATTTTTTTTGAAAAATTCCTGACATTACAGAACTAAACTGAGATGTATTAATAATCCACTCTTACATTTCCATGACAAACAAAAATTCATGAGCCAAACCAAAACAAACAAACAAACAAAAACAAAAAACAAACTAAAAACAAAAAAGGGGGTAGAAGCTTATAAAACTAAGTATGGCTATCTCAGCATAACTGTTGAACAGAGAAAGGAATTCAAACACTTTAATTAAAAAATTATGAGTGGATGATAAAGTGTATAAAAACTGAAAATTTACAAACTGTTTAAAACCTGGAATTGCTGACTGTTCAGAAACTACACAGATGGATCATGGGTGGTGGTGAAGAGCAGAATATGAATGAATCTGCTCTGTTCTAGCTGCTCCCCATGCCACCTATCTTCGAGGAAAGCCTGACATTGATTAGATACTGAGCCAGGCTAATGCTGGCAGCAGATCTAGTGATGGTAACCTGCCGATCATTAGATCCTTCTACTAGATTTGCAATTTTGATCTGCACCCCAGACATCTGATGGATCTCATTGATTTTGGCGCCCTGATACCTGATTATGCAGCCAATCAAAACATTTGGAAGATTGAGTTCATGAGAAGTAGTTTGTGCAGATGTATCCAAAGCTGCACTGAATCCAGTGTTGCCATGGGTTATGGGAAAATGAGACCGTTGCATTGCCAACTGGTGGAGCTTGGTCAAATTTGACTGTGGAGTGGCATACTGTCCTTGAATGATATAGGCCTCTGCAGGTGATCCCTCCAGGTCAGGGTTGAGGCACATGGATGGGGTGGTGTGGGGAAAGCTCACATTGTCGCTGCCTGTGCTGTACCTGTCCTGACTACCTGCAAAGATGACTGGAGAACTGGAGGGCGTGGGCCGGTACGGGATGGCCACACCCTTGGCGATGGGAGGATGCCAACATGACCACACAGATCTGTTTGACACATTCAATGATGGATTGCGGAATGCAAGCAATGGTGATTGCCCGCTCAGTTGAGTTGGGGAGCATATCCCCTGCCACCTGGACCTGAGCCCCTGTACTCTCTCTTATTTCCTTGATCTTGCAACCACCTTTTCCAATAAGAACGCCACACTGACTAGCAGGTACCACCAGCTGTAAGGTAACCAGGGGTCTACTGACAGCTGTGCTATTGGTCATAGAGCTGCTTATGTTCTCTTCCATTTGTCAATGATCATAGCAAAGGCTTTGAAGATGGCATTAGTCAGTCCAGCCAAAGTAATAATTCTCTCAGGACATCTCCCTTCTAGATGTAGATACCTGCACCACCCTCCTCGCACATCTTCTTAACAGATTTTCCCTGCTTTCCGATGATACTGCCAACTTCCTTTCTATGCATAAGTAGCCTGATGGTGAGAGTGACATTTAATCTACCTTCAATCACACCGGTGTCCATGTCTAGCAGTTACAGGGAGCTGGACTTTGAGTGGTCAAGTCTTTGGTAACTGGAGACTCTAGTCAACTGAGGGGAAAAGGGGAACGGGTGGGAAGGGGAAGGGCAGGAGGCCTGGGGGGGGGGGGGGGCGCAGAACAGTAGGGGCGGGCTGGAAGGTGAGTGCCCCCTTGATGTTTTAGAACTGTCTTCCCAAATAATTAAAGTTTAGATTTTGGATTTTCAAAATTGATCACATTGTCTTGCTGCTTTTGAATTTACTGCATTTTATTAATATAGGGTGTGTTTTTTCCACATTTTAACTCCTCTGAATTGACGATAAAACAATTGTAACATTTTTAATTGGCAGTAATATTCTTGGTGATATCTGTTTATAATCAGTGACATTCTAATTTGATGGTGTAAGGATACATAAATATATATATACACATATATATATAAATACACACTTATGTATGTATGAATGTATAACTCATAACTCTTTGACCATGGTTTGAATTTAGTATTTTAAGTTGCTTCCCTGGCTTTACCCAGTGTGAGAGCCCTTGCTTTTGTTCTTTCCCTTTCTTTCTCTTTCTCTTTCTCTACCCCAGTGTAGTCATCTTATTTTCCATTCTCTTTTTCTTGCTTGTTGTAAATTGCTGTGTATATATGTGTTTGGTGGCTGTTCCAAGAGAGAGTGCATGCTCATGTGCACAACTCCTGTAGCTTGACAAGACTGTTATCTAGGAAGGGGATTGGTACAAAGGTGCAGAGTTGGGGAGGGACGATGGCTGCCGTGTGTTCAGACAGAGTAAATGCTCTAATGTCATTAAGAATGATGTTTTTCCCCCAGCTCTCTATTTTTTCTGAGACATGGTTTCATGTATTTTAAGCTGGCCTTGAAGTCATTATGTGGCCAAGAATGGTCATGAACTTCCCGCCTACCTCCCTCTTCCTACCTCTATCCCCCAAGGGTCATCTTTATCTAGGAAAGATTGTGAGAGCTGTTGTGCCACTTACCTTCCATGCCTAGCCCCTCGCTGACCCTTCAGCTGTGTTGTCTTTTGTATGATCTCAGTTGCTAAGGCACTGAGGTTGCCAGTGGTCATGCCAGCCTAGAACTTGACACTGCCTTTTCCCATCTCTACAATTCAGACAATCATTTTCCTACCTGTCCCTTAACAAGTTGCCTGTTGAGTTCTGGATTGCGGCTGTTCCTGTGATATGTCTTGGGGCTGGGCTGTAAAGCAGTGTTGTCTTGGGGTGTCCTAGGTCATCAGGCAGTCTGCTCTGACCTCTGGGACTTTTGCCACTTGGCATGTGTGGACAGAAATAGCTCTCCTTCCCCTGGATCTCCTTTCTCTAGCAGATGCTTCACAGAGGCTCCCCAAGTCTTCTGATTGCCTGCTTTGACTCTCAGTGAGCCCCTTAAGTGGCCATGTTCCTCCCCTTCAGCCTTCAGGTGGCTCCGTTCCCCCTGACACAGTTAAACTACACTTCTCATCTTGAAGCAGAACAACCCTAGCTCAGAAGAGTCAGAAGGGAGGAATAGGGTGTACCTGTGCCCACTGCTTCCCATTCTCAGGATGGGGTGTCCATGGCCATGTCGTCATGTGCATAAGAGAACGTGAAGTAAGATCCTCCATCTGCCCTAGTGGTGCTGGGCCTCCATCTGCTGTCTGACTGCTGTGCTCAAGCCTTGCCCATTGGATCCTTTTGAAAACCCAACCTGTCTAGGGTGGATGTGTTTATCTAAATGGGAGCAGTTGTGTAACTCCTGGAAAGAACAATACGGGAGAAAAATGTCATTTGTTTTCTCCTGGCAGATCCCATTACAGGTCTCTTCCAGGGTGAGAGGAGAAACACTTGGCCTGATCTTCCAGGTCCCACTGATAATGTCTGGTCTCTGCTGCAGCAGGGCCCACCTCTATCCAGAAGGGTAGGCTTCATTTTGTAACGGTTCTCTTAGCCCTCGGTGGAAGATTTGATGCTAACCCAGTCTCTGCATATGCATGTTCCATGTGAAGATGGCTTCACTGGTCTTCACAACTGTCCCTAGCCTAACCCTGCTCCTTCACTCCTCCAGACTTCAGAGACATCTGGCCACACTTTAGTGTACTGAGTACTCCATAAAGCATAATTTAAAAAACACTGCAGGGCTGGATTGATAGCTCTGGCAGAGAGTGGAGGTTTGATTCCCAGCACCCACATGGTGGCTCACAAATACCTGTAACTCCAGCTTCCTCTCTGATCTCTGAGGTTCCAGACACACACATAGTGCAAAGGCAGGCAAAACACCTGTACACATAAAAATAAATTTTAAAAAATTAAAATAAAGCATTGAGAGAAAAAAAACCCATTATATTAAAAACAAAACCAGACTTCACATTAGTTCTTTCCAGACTGTGAAATAATACAGGGGGATAGACTATCCGTTTGTCCCTGAGTCAGTGTGACAGCACGTCCCCTTAGCACCCACCCGCTTCTGATGGAAATGGGAGGGGATTGGCTTTACTACTCATCCTGAGCCACCGTTTTGATCTAGAGGTATTTGGGTTGTCACTATTCACTGTTTCTTCCAGGAAATAGCTAAATAAAATTAGGAATGTGATGGATTCTAAATGCTTTTGTACCGATCTCAAAGTACCATAGCAGTGTGGAAAATTGTAATGTCTCAGGGAGCAAAGAACCAGATCTCCTGACAGCCCTCAATGGCAGGGGATGCAAACAAGGTTCTGGGAAACTCCCTCAGACCGTGAATGTGTGAAGGAACGCTCTAGAACCTGAGCTACTCCTTCAGACAAGCAAATTCCTTCATTTGGAAAATAAAAGCATTTGTTCTTAAATGTAAATTTTGAAGTTTAGAACAGAAGTGAGCTCTTTGCCAGCAGCTGGGTCAAACTGCCAGAAACTAAAAGAACCTTAAAAAAACAAAAACAAAAAACAACCAACCAGCCAGCCTGTGCGCTTGGGTGCTCAGGATCTCCCAGAACAGCAAATGAACACCTCAGTGGACACTGCTTGGGGTCAGTCACATCTCACAGACTAGCCCTGAACACTGGAGGTGTGCAAGGAATGAGAAGTAAGCTGAGCATTATGAAGGGAGAAGCTGAGGGCACACCTTGTCTGGGTTCCTGTGAGTTGGGAAAACATGTTTGGCAGAAAAACTGGCTAGAGAGTCAAGAATGATGGAGAGGGGAGTGCGTCAGAGGACGTGGGTAGATAGGACCAAGGGAGCAGATCCCTGAGGGGCTGGACACTAAGAGTGGGGAGCCCAGGCTGTGACCTGGCTGGCTAGGCCAGTGGGGGTAGGGAAAGTTTTAAGCAAAGCCACTGCTGGGTTTGCATTTTACATACATCTTTGTGACTGTAGCACACTGAGTGGCTTCCAGGGATTCTGGATGGAGGAAAGAAGACCTGCCGGGGGTCATGTGTGAGTGTGTGATGAGTCACTCAAGTTCAGGGTAATCAGGGTGAGGGAAAGGCCTTTAGAGATGACTCCTCAGAGAGCAAAACCTTAGAAAGGACCCAGGACCAAGTAAATGCAGCCCTTAAACCTGATGGAGAACCACACACACCCTGGTCTTGGTCTTTGAGAATTCAGGTGTGCTTTTGACTGTGGTTCCTGTTATCATGGAGTTGAAAGAGTGAGTGTGGGACTGGGTAGGATGTGTATATGCAGGGGGTGCAGTCAGTGCCAGCAGGGCTGAGGCACACTGTCCTTAGAGATGTTCATCTGAATAGCTGTTACCCTAGTGGGAGCCACTTTGCCCCAGACTGAATCCAACAGTAGCACACCTGTACTATGGGGTAATGAAGATGACCCCAAATTGACCAGCACTGAGGTGGTCTCTTCCTTTAATGTGCAGCAGAGAAAAATCCACCCACACATAGGAGCCCTGCCTTTTTCAGTCCCCACCCCATGTGTTCAGAGTATCCCCCAGGAACACTCACTTGTTCCATAGCTCCTGCCCAACAGTTGGTTTTCTGCATGCGTGCCTGGCCCCAGTTCTCCGACTCTTCCTGTCTAATTTTTCTGTCTAATTGCCTCCTACCTTCCCAGCCTGGCTTTCTAGCTGGGAATCTTCTTGCTCAGCTGGGCCTTCAAGTCTTAAGGTCTAAGCTGGATCCAAGGAGGTAATGAGTGCGCTTTTCTTCCCTGCCACTGTGTCCACAGTCTTGTCGGGGCTGACTGTGGTCGTCCTCCAGCTGAGAGACTGTTTAGACTTGTTTCTTCTTCCTCAAGGCAGCCATCCAGGCCCGCCTGGGATCCAGCAAGCAGGAAGGTCCTTCCCTCTCAGCCCAGGCTCAACCAGATAAGTGATTTCAAAGATATGGTCCATGAGTTTGTGGGAAGCTGCATACTGCTTTAAATCACTCCCTTCCAGAAGGGAGAAAATCACTCTGGTTGTACAGCCTCCAGATTTGTTTTTGTTTGTTTGTTTGTTTGTTTGTTTGTTTTTACTTAAATTTCTCCAGGACATTGAAAGAGGCCAATGGATATTATCAAATACCCCCAATTTGTAAATGAGGCTCTCCTACAATTTGACCTATTGTTTACATAACCATAGGCCAGATGAATACCAGGTTTAAGTGAGCTCTAGCTGGGGCTAGGGTTCCACCTAACCTAGAGGTCCTCAGTTCAGCACCTGTTTCCATGGAGATAAACAGAAGGAGGAAAACACAGTGGTCAGGAGAGGAGCCCTCAGGGCATGCTGTCTCCCAGCCAAGCTGGGAAGATCAGCTTTGCTCTGGGTCAGGTTTTGTCTAGGCCTACAGAATGAGGTAAGGACTTAAGCATACTGCTGTTCACTAGAGAGCATTCTCATAGCAGGGACCTGGGTTCTCACTGGGGAACCCATCCCTCTGACTTCCTCTAGCTTTTGGCTCTCTAGTGAGAAAGTAACATTAATAGTAGTCACAAATTCATGTGACAGGTGCTTGATGTCACCCAACATCATGGGGAACCTATTCACCCTGACTTCCTTTTAGCCTTTGGCTCTCTAATGAGAAAGTATCATTAATAGTAGTCACATAATTCATGTGACAGGTGCTGAGTCACACCCTCCCCCACCCCCACCCCCCACACACTTGCTCTGAGGCACTATTTTTAGCTCATTTTGCAGCTGTAGAGTATGAATAAGGTCAATATGGAGTGACTCTTAAGAGATTAGATAAAAGACTGTGCCCATTCCTCTTTACTCAGGGGCCACCCATCCTGCAGAACTCCAGCCTGTGTTCTGCAGTCCTATGAAGAAGCCCTTGTGGCAAAGAAGGAGACTCTGCCCAAGAATTCAGCGTTCACATGAGACCTCAGCCCCAGCCTGCAGCTTGGCTGACGTCTCACCTCTGAAGGCAGAGGCATCTGCCTCAGACATGCCTGCGTCCCCACTGCATAGAAACTGTAAGGTGATATGTGGTGGCTTTGGAGTGTTTTGAGGCAACATTGAGAAGAGGAAGGGAGCTGGTCTGTACACCTCACTCTGATGATGTTCTTTGTTGACCATCTTTATGGGGACGTAAAATGAACTATCACTGTGAGCTTGCAGGAGACTATGCAGAAAGAGAGCTCAGTCCCTCCTGGAAGCTGATGTGCAGGGGGATACTCTGCCGTGGTTGCCACTTGCAGCTCTGTAAGGAGGAAGATTTCTGGGGATGATCACTGGGCTCTGGAAAGGCCTAGAAGGTTGCCCTTGAGAAGGGTTGTGTTTGCAGACAAGTATGCCCTGGGCTCTGGACATATGAGGGAGACTCCATTCCTTCCTATGTGACCATCCACAGAGGTTGTGCCCTGGGACAGCACTGGGCACCCACTCTACAAAGTCGCTGTGAAGATCATCCACATTTCAAAGAAGTCTATAAAGTAAAATGTGAAAGTCACTCTGCTCCTCCCTGAGGCACTGAAGCTGGAAGGTGGCGTGCATGCCTGTCCGCACAGTCCACAACTGTCAGCTGGTCACATCATGGTCCGACCCTGAGCTTTTTAACCAGATGGGAGCTTTTCATACATAGTTTGTCACTTACATGTTTTTTCCCACCCAGTGCCATGGATTCTTTTTAATGACTGCAGATGTACACATTATTGGGTGATAGCTCATTTGAGAAGCTGTGATGTTTGTTTCCCCGTTTACAGGTAACACAGTGGGGGCACCTGGTCATCTGTGCCTTTCTTTGCCCAGTGGAGTATTCATAAGCATGGCAACTTCTAGGATGGAGACAGGCTTCATGGTAGCTGTTGTCCAGACACCCTCTGAGAAGGCTCCCATGGTCTGCCACCAACAGCCTTCTTTCTTAGTCCCCTAGACACTACCGCATTCTCGGAAGATATTCAGTCTCCAGCCTAGAGTGTAGGTGTTTCTGAACTCTCCGAAAGGTGTCACTAAGCCCGTGTTTGCTTCCTGGCTATCTGTCCTGGCACCCTCTCCCTGTATACACTGCCCATGGAGAGCAGGCTGTCCTAAATGTTTGCCTAGAGTCTGCTCAGCATTCCAGACTTTGAGGAGGTGACACTGAGATATCACCCTTCTGTCACTGAGATGAGGTTGCAGGCCTCTGTCATCTCACAGCTCCCTCCCACATGAGCCACCTCCCAGGCTCTGGCTTCTGCCAGCTTTACAAAGTCTCCAGGCAGATGTGAACAAGGTACCCTTCTCCTATCATGGGATGCCCCTTAGCTTCAGGACACACTGAAGCAGAGGGAAGGGAGCATATCCTAATCAGCTTGTGGAGCCAATTTCATCAGAACTATTATGGAGTTCAGCCAGCTGGGACATGGATCTGGGGGGAAGATCCTAATGGAAGTGCTTTGGGAGACAGTGCAGATTAGAAGGATGCTCCATATCTGGGGTAAACCAGATCAGGATATTCCAGCTCCAGAAGATAGGGGACTTGACTGGCTCTATAGTAAGGTATGTACCCATAAGGAGCAGCGTCCTAGGTAAGGGGTGCTTCTAGCTTGGTTCTCGGATCTGAGAGACTGCAGTTAGCAGACCCTTTGGTGATGGTGGCCAGATGAACTAGCTTGACCAGGATCCAGTTACTAGCTGATGCAGGCCAGCTGTAAATAGTGCCAAAGGTCAGGACTGCTGAGTCTGTAGGGTGTAGGACAGTTGGCTCTTGATTCTGATGGAAGAAAAAGAGAAAGGCAGGGTCCAGTGGCTTTCACCCTGGCAGGGTGCCCGTCACTGCCCCCTGTCACTCTGTGCCCATTATACTAAGGTAAGCTTCGCAGATGTCTCTGCCCTGGTTTCCCGATACCTGGCCAGCTGCCACTCCTGTTCTCATGCACATTGGAGATGAGGCAATAGGAGCCACGTGGTTCCCCTTCTTCCTTGGCTGTAGGGCTGTGAGCTCAGGAGTCAGACTGACGTGTGTGCTCACATTCTGAGTGTCTTGAGCTGCATATCACTTTCACCTGTGAGCCTTAGATTTCTGTGTTGAGGAGAAGGTACTTATATAGTCCACTTCCTCCAGACGGAAACAACTAGAGACATATACATAGAAAGTATGCAATAGATAGGAGATGGTGTAGCCTTAGCCAGAACAAAAATATGGCTAGGAAGACCCAGCAATGGGGACCTTCTTGCTTCTCGTATCCAGAGAGACCCATAAAGGGCAGGTTGTGGCCTTAGGATGCTACTAGGTGTCGTGTCTAATGACTCAGCCAGGCCTGGAAGGGTGGGTGTTCATTTCAGGAGAGGTAAGGGTCATCAGAGGAGGCTCTGAAGACTGGGACCCCATCTGATGAGGAGCAGCATGGTGTCCATCAAAGGGAGTGGGGACTAGACACAGCTGGAGTGTGTCTAAACATTTTTATTGATGTACACTCTGCCTGTGATCCCTCCTCCTCTCTTGAGAACCTGAGGATGGCCCTTGCCTCTCACCCCCTAACATCAATCTTCATTCCACCCAGCTGTGCTCTAAGGTAGGATTGGTGTGGATCAGGCTAGCCAGTTGGTTCCTTTGTTCAGGAGTTGCATTGGAATGGAGTTACTGACACTTAGCCAGGATCCCTGTGCTCAGGAATGTTGCTTGGCACTATGATCCCAGACAGGTAGTGAGAATGGACCCCAGAGAGAAACCCACAGGAGGGGAGAGAGTTGGAGCAGAGATGGCTGCTTCTTGTCCCTTGGAGACATTCCAGGCAGTGTCTGGTCCCTGACCCTCATGAGACACCTCATGTCCCTGTGTGACCCATTTATTAAGTGAGCTGAACTCAGCCAAGCATAAGAAGAAACCAACTTCATTTTTCCTCAGTGTACCTTTCAAGCCTTCTCTGTGGATATTTTATTTTTTGTTTTTTTTCCCACTCAACCCTGTCCCCCAGATGAAGCTGAGAGACTACATAGGCCCTTTGGTCTCTTCAGTGACAAAACCCAGTCCCTTCTAACTGTACCTTCATTCCAGGTGGTTCTGTGTAGCGATCTGGTCCAGACACCTGGAGCCTGGCAAGACACGAGGTGGGCTTCTTTGCTGGGTTTTTGCTAGTCCCACTGCCTCTCCCCCTAGCCTAGTGTGCTCTGGGCTTGGGATGGGGGTGGGGAGGTGTCTTCTGCAGTGGCCTGGTTTTCATCCAGAGCTTGTGCTGGGTTCAAAAACTCAGCTTGCTCATCCCCTCCCCTCTTGGTGGTATTTGGCTCTCCTTCTGTTTACCCCAGCTCCTGTCCTTGAAGAAGAAATGCTGCTTCCCCACTATTCCCTAGTTTCTGCCTTGCCCCTGCCCCACCAGGCTACGCTCTGGGCCTGGACTCCCCTCCTCCTTGCTTTGGTGCCTGGGGCCTTAGACTTGGGGTGTAGTCTGAGAGTGGTGAGCCTGTTCATCCTGGTATTTCCTGTTGCTTGGCTTGGGCTGAGGGGCCACCTGTCCTCCCTGAAATGAATGCTAGAGGATGCTCCTTCCTCTGGGCTCTTCTCCCCCAAACCCTGTCACTGAATACACAGATCCAAGGAGGGCATTGGCTAAAGCTGCTGAGGCTGTTTCCAGACACCTTCTTGTAGAGTGCTCTCACACTAGCTCTAGAGTAGGTGATCCTCAGTAGTTGTCACTTTCTCTGAAATCTCTGGACTCTCAGGTGAAACCACCACAGTTGGGCACCTTTTTTGTACATATAACAGTACCCTTTGCCTCCTCT
>JADRCD010085429.1:0-10336 GCA_019843815.1 Montemys delectorum | reverse complement strand
TTTTGCTCTGTTGTGCTTCTTGCAAATGCAGACTTAGGAAGCACATGTTTCTTTGTAGGAAGGGCACCAAGAGATAATTTGTTCCTGGAATGTGGACATAGGATCTGTCTGGTATTCAGATCAATATTCTAACTGTACTTGTACCAGGAATTGTACGTGGAATATCTACCTATGTCTATTCCACCAAAACTCCTGCCAACTCCAACAGACACTCACTTCAGGAGCAGTCCTATCATGGATCATCTTTACCTAATTTCAATAGCACACTTTTCTCATCTTATATTGATCTCAGGACTTCTTATATTTAACTCCCAATGATCATCAGGTGCAATTATCACTCCATACTGACATGACAAATGACCCAATGAAGAGAGTGGGTTGGTATAAATCCACTACTAAAGGAAGTCAGGGACAGAACTCAAGACAGGATCCTAGTGGCTAAAACTGAAGCATAGACTGAGAAGGAAAACGCTTCTTCAAACATTTCTCAGTCTTCTTTCTTATACACCAGGCCCACGAGTCCAAAGAAAATATCAAGCAGACACTCCCACATCAGTCATTAGGTAAAACAATACACACAGACATTCCCACAGGCTACTCTCTTTTTTTTTTGAAACAATAAGACTTCATACAATATATTCTGATCATAAATTTTACCTTTTTCCAAATTCTTCCAGATTCTTCCCATGTACCCACCATCCCAACTCTATGTCCTTTCACATTTAGAAGGCAAACATAAAGGCAAACAAATAAACAATAAAGATATAGAATAAAACAAAACAATATACAAGAAACACACAGAGACACACACATTCCATAAAAACACAATATTTAAACTGTAATATACAATTGAAAACAAATAAGGCAAAAACAATGCCTAAGCAAAGCTATATGAAACAAGCCTACAGAAGTACCATTGAGTTCATTTTCTGTTGACGATCTACTGCGTGAGGATTAACTACTCTTAAGGTTACTTATTGTACCCAATGAGACTCCATTGAAACAAAAATTGTCTTTTCCTTTGCAAGTGTTTGTCCATGGCAAATAGCTTCTTTGTTAGGAGTGATAGTTTGTGAGAACTTTCCTTTCTCAGCACTGGGGTGCCTAGAAGCCAGTCTCACAGAGACAATTTCTCAATTAATATTTTCTCTTGTTACATGACTTTAGCTCATATTAAGTCAAGAAAAAGAAAAACATAAAGAGTAGAACATAAGCCTGTTAGACCTTTGTCCTATATATGTTTATATTAAATGTATTCTTTCATAAAATGCAGGTGTAATAGATTTTAAATATCATTATTAAATTAAATAATGAATAAAATATAGAAAAAATACACTTCATGTAGTGCAAGCTTAATTATTCAAGTTTAACAATTTCAGAATCCATCTAATTTCTCCTCTTTCTCAGTAACCCTTTGTTCTTATATGTAGAAAGGCAATTAAACAGCCAATATTTAATAAAGTCTTAGACTGCAGAAGCTAGTAGTTTTTATATATAATATCACTTTATTATATAATAAACATAATCATTAACTAAATTTGCTATGGATGTAGAATTTACTTCTAATTAGTGTTCACTATATACTAGAAAATATACTCAGCATTGACCTCCACTGATAACCAATTAATGTTACAGATCACAATGAACTTAGTTATCTTAGTGGTTTTTTGCGGGGCTGGGAGAGAGGAAACAAACAATAAGAAGATGCAAAAAATAAAAAGAGCAAACATTCAAAAAGTTAGACTTCAGAGAACCAAGTAATCCTATTAAAAAGAGGGGTACAGAACTTAACAAAGAATTCTCAACAGAGGAATACCGAATGGCTGTGAAGCACCTAAAGAAATGTTCAACATCCTTAGTCATCAGGGAAATGCAAATCAAAACAACCCTGAGATTCCACCTCACACCAGTCAGAAGGGCTAAGATCAAAAACTCAGGTGACAGCAGGTACTGGTGAGGTTGTTAGAAAGAGGAACACTCCTTCAATACTGGTGGGATTGCAAGCTGGTAAAACCACTCTGGAAATCACTTTGGTGGTTCCTCAGAAAATTCGACATAGTACTACCTGAAGATCCAGCAATACCACTTATAGGCATATACCCAGAAGATGGTCCAACATGTAATAAGGACACATGTTCCACTATGTTCATAGCAGCCTTACTTATAATAGCACTGCCCCACCTGGGGATCCTTCCCATATACAATCACCAAACCCCAACACTATTGTAGATGCCAGCAAGTGCAAGCTGACAGAAAGCTGATATAGCTGTCTCCTGAGAGACTCTGCCAGTGCCTGACTAATACAGAAGTAAAGGCTCACAGCCATCCATTGGACTGAGTAGAAGATCCCCAATGAAGGAGCTAGAGTTAGGACCCAAGGAGATGAATGGGTTTGTAGTCCCTTAGGAGGAACAACAATATGAACTAGTAACCCCAGAGCTCCCAGGGACTAAACCAACAACCAAAGAGTACAGATGGAGGGAATCATGGCTCCAGCTGCTTATATATCAGAGGATGGACTAGTAGGTCATCAATGGGAGGAGAGACCCTTTGCCCTGCAAAGGCTATATATTCCAGTGTAGGGCAATGCCAGGGCCAGGAAGCAGGAGAGGGTGGGTTGGTGAGCAGCAAGAAGGGGGAGGGAAAGGGGAGAACATTTGAAGTGTAAATAAAGAAAATATCTAATACAAAATAAATTAAAAATAAAAGACTTGAAAAAAAGTGCAAACAAACCCGACTAACATGAGATCCTGGTGCATGAGAAGGGGAAGAGTAGTGCTGAAGAAAGGCTCTCCCAGCAAGTAGGATCCCAAAGATATTTTGGAGGGAAATCTCTTAATCAAGGTTAAAACAAGTGCATGCCTTGTCCAATAGTGAGATAATAGTAAAGATTTTGGATCCTAGCCGAAAAGCGATGGGAAGCTATCATAATGTGTGCGTGGGAGAGCTGAATGATCTGATTTTTATTGGAAGAGACCATGCTATCTGCTGAGTAGTGACAACATTTCTGCTTTCAACTAAAAGCAGAAATCCATACAGTCAATAATGTTGAATCTGATGAGTATCATATCTAGGAACCCTTGAGAAATGACCACGTTCCGAACATATTTTAAAGGGACTTCTTATTGGGATTTGCTATTAAGCACATAGGCATGTGGAAAGGTAGTGTGTTGTTGCAGGCAAGGAGTAGATGGGTATTTTAAAATCCTCTCTAAGACACACTCTCAAAATTATGTGTGGTGTCCTCATATGGAACATGTGCCAGTGATAGAAGACCAGGATCACTCAGATCATTGCATGACTATGATGGCTCAAGAAAAAACATAACAAAACCAAGTCTGCCTTAAGTCTTTTCTAACAATCTTTTACTGGAATGCATCACATTCACAATGAAGACCATTATTTTGTAGCAGCTTCTGAGAAGTATGAAACATTCTATCCAATAGGAAAGCTCTATAACACAGGAAGTAAACAACTCAAAATACCCTCTTGACTTCCCTAAAACTGACCAAATCCACATGGGACCTCCCTCTTCCAGAGTTATAAACAGTAAAGGTTGTTGAGAGTCAAATTCAGATAAGGAGGGCTGCCAAAAAATCTCAGATAAGCTCAGTTTTCTGAAAAGGGCAGCAACCAGTATTGTTTTTATCTTAACTGGAGAAATCATTATTTGGCTATGAAGTACATGCAATAATAACATTTGCTATTTATGAATACAGTGCATGTATTTATAGAAGAATTACTTGTGTGAGGAAACGGAACAAATAAAAGGTAATACCAAACATGGCATGAGCCATGTGCGAATGTTTGGCTTCAGTAGACTGCAAAATAATCATAATAGGGCTTTTACAAAAAGCGTGTTACATTATATTTAAAGAGTATTTTTACAAAAGATTATGTAATTTCTCAACTAGTAGATCTATTAGTAGGCCAAAATTCTCACACTGAGAGAATCATGTATCAATAATATTCTAAAGGAGGCACTGTTATTTGTAATTTACTCATCGTGCTAACACAAAATAATATGTGACAACAACATGATTGTATGGTTATCACTCTGTTTTACAGGGATTTCAGCCTATGTGAATATTGAGCAGATGCCGGAGCAAGTCCTCAATTAATATTTTATAACAGGAGCAATTTTACAAAATTATTTGAAAATCTTTGACCTCATTCCATTTCTCTGACATAAACATATGGAACAAAAATTACATGAAATGATTACTCCAGTGGGATCACTTATAATAACAGTTTTATTGGAATTGTATTTTTCTAGATTATAGATACCAGCTATTCTGCAATCTTATTTACTACTTAAAAGCTGTTCCATGCATATTAATAATTATTATGAGTTAACATTTACAGAGACTTATTGAACTTTAGATTTTCTAGTACATATTTTAAAAGGAAAAACTCTCATCAGAATAAGATTGCACTTTAGGCAGCAGCAAACACATTTAACAAGATCAAGTACCCTGGCCAAAGTCACACTGACCAACAGGCAAGACTCGGACTCTGCAGCCTAGTGCAAAAAGTCAGTTTCTAAGCACAAAGTCTCTGTTTTCCTTTCTTTGCTCCTCATAACCCTTGTCAAGCAAATTCAATACAAGACATTATATTCCTAGCTATAATTATAAATTACCTCAAAATGCATGTGTTTATTGGGGTCTGTAATTAGCATGATCATTTCGGCACATTCAGCTTTTTTTTTCTTCTAATTATCCATTTAGAGATTCAGTCCACAAGTATTCATTAAGCATCTACTACAGTCAAGCCTCTGCTTGAGTCTACATATTTTGCCATTCCTCCTGCCAAGAAATGCAGACGTGCATTCCCTAGTCAGGAAGCTTATTTCTTTGTAATTATTTTAGCTCAGGATGCACTTCCTTCCCACTTAAGAAGTGAATAATTATAGTGGAGTCCAGATTCTATATATAGCTAACAACCAAGAGCATTTGGATCGCACTTTTCTGTTTCCATTTTCCCTTTCCTTACAAATGCCACATTATAGCATCCATAACATTACATTGTGGTTTATATTCACTCCTACTCCCTTTTAATCCATGAAGTCTTTGAGAAAATAAATCGTACCCATCATGTTTCCAGTATATAGATTAGAGTGATGTGTTTGATTAACTTTGTTGCCTGAATGAGCAACTATATAACCGAATGAATGAAAATCATCTGGCACTCTAGTGATTTTAGACTTAATTCCTGATGGAGCTCTTCATCAATTATTTTTGTTTTTACTGAATTCATTGGATATTAAGAAGTACCTCAGCTGAAATACCAGACATGGCTTCAAATATGCTTAAATGTCATGTGAGGTGGGACCTGAGGCTTCACTCAGAGTTATTAATTGCAGTATAGTTCTTTAGCAGGAAAGATGCTACAGACACCTAGATTCTGGATCCATCAAAGCATTTTTTTTTCTTTCTATGGAGTGATTATGGTTCCCTGACCTATAGTAGTCTATGTTATTTTTTTTCTATTTTTTCCAATTTTTATTAATTTATTTATTTACATTCACATTGTTACCATCCTCTTGGTCTCCTCCCCCCACATACACAGTTCCTCATCCTATTTCTCCTCTCCCTTGCCTCTGAGAGGGAGCTCCCCAGCCCATCAGGCCTGTTCCTTCCCTGGAGCCTCAAGTCTCTCAAGGATGGATTAAGCACATCTTCTACAATTAAGGCCTGGTCAGGCCAATATCTGCTGTATTTGTGCAGGGTCCTCAGACTGGCCTGTTTATGCTCCTGGTTGGTGACTCAGCCTCTCGGAGCTATCTGGAGTCTGGGTAAGTAGAGAGTGCTAGTCTCCCCTTAGGGTTGTTCTCCCCTTCAGCTTCTTCCATCCTCCACCTGATTCAACCATAGGGATCCCAACTTCAGTTAAATGATTACATGTAAGTGTCCAGTTCTGTCTCAGTCAGATACTGGTAGGGCCCCTCAGAGGATAGCCATGCCAGACTTCTCTGGCACGTCATAACATATAACATATCATAACATCAGGAATAGTGTCAGCCCTTGATACCCTACAGGGAGTGGGGTTCCAAACTGGGCTGGTCAGTGGACCACCTTTGCTTCAGTCTCTTCTCCATTTTTGTCGCTGCAGTTCTTTAGGCAGGAACAGTTCTTGGTCATGAATTTTGACTGTGGGTTAGTAACCCTGTCCCTCTGTTTGAGGCCCTGCCTGTCTACCGGAGGTGGGCTCTTTGAGTTCCCTCTCCCCAATGTTGGGCATTTTGCTTAAGGTCACCCCCACTGAGTCCTTAGAGTGTTATACCTCCTAGTAATGTTATGTTATTAACAGATTGGTTGGCTACAACAACAAAGTCATCTCATCGTTAACCCTAAATCATGTCTCTAATCCCACAAACAAAGCACTAATGATGGAGAGTGGATCTCAAAATTGCCCCTGTATTATAGTTAAGTCAAATGGTAATGGAACCAAGATACCAATATAATGCTTTGGGCTAGTGAGAGGAAATTCATGTTTCTACAAAACAAATATCTATTTGGCTAAAGAACATTTCTCTACACATATGTTTGTTTTGTTTTGTTTTGTTTTGTTTTATCAGAAGGACAAGGAAGACACTTAAATTCAACTCAAATTGAAGTCTGAGTTTACATCATCAAAATCTTTGATATCTAAGACATTCTGCAAAACAGAAAGTCCAAGTAGTAAAATGTATCTTGGAATTTTCAGGCCATCCAGTGACTGCCCCATGTGTGGATCCATCCCATATACAAACCCAAATACTACTGCAGATGCCAACAAGTGCTTTCTGACTGGAGCCTGATACAGCTGTCTCCTGAGAGGCTCTGCCAGAGCCTGATAAATACAGAAGTGGATGCTCACAGCCATCCATTTGACTGAGCACAGAGTTCCCAGTGGAGGAGCTAGAGAAAGGAACCAAGGTGCTGAAGGGGTTTGCAGCCCCATAGAAGGAACAATAATATGAACTAACCATTACCCCCAGAGCTCCCAGGTACTAAACCACCAACCAAAGAGTATACATGGAGGGACTCATGGCTCCGTATATGTAGCAAAGGATGGCCTTGTGGGACATCAATAAGAGAGGCCCTTGATCTTGTGAAGGCGTGATGCCTGTGAATCTTTCCAAGCCTATGTAAGAACCATGTTCCTACACCGTATTACTAAAGATTTTATCTTGCCATTTGTGACGAATTGTGATTCACAAAGTATGAAGATGAAACACATACCAAATTGCAATCCTGCCAATATTGTGTCTTTATAATCTGATGAGATGTATTCTGTTTTTAAAATGTTAGGAAGAAGAGTAAATGAAAATAAGAAGAACTCAACTTGTCCACTTACTGTGTTTAATCTTTCCCACATGAAGAATAAGCCTTGTGAATAAGACATTTATTATCTGGCATTTATTGTTGCAAGCAATTATAGAGGTATGAGAAAACAAGGCAAGACCCAGTTGACATAAACTATCACCAAGAAAGAAAATAAGCACACTGGGTCCGTGCACACTAAATAATACAAGTAAAATTAACGAGCAGTTCATTCTGTCACCTAAAATTAGTTGGCTTTTAAAGAATATATATATATTCCTTGATTCTTAACTAATATTTAAAAAATAAAGGTAGCTGGAATTTTATTTCATAACTAACAAGAAGTTACTTGTTCAAACACATCTATGTGTTGGCTCTTTCTATGGTTGCTGTTGTACAATGTGGCCACTGTGTTGAGGCCTACTCTGTCACTGATACAAAAGAGGTGATTTTAATACTAGTTATCCAAATAAATTTGCTACTTCTTGTCCCAGCTCATTGAACATGTCAGCGTTTCTGGAGAAAAGATATATGATTTTATATTCCATACCTCACCTTCATTTCAGGAACTTGATGAAGATTCTTTAAAGCTATTATTGAAAAAGTGACCCCAATATTTGTGCTTGCCATTTTATGCAAAGATCATCATGCTTGATAAATGTTGGTCAGGAAAATGAATGCTAGCTTATCCTATCTGCTTTCCCAGGTTTTTGTCAGTTTCCATTCTTTCTCAATTAGAATTATTTGTTTGTAATACTCAGAGAAGACTATATAAAACACACACTTTCCTGAGGACAGAAAGTGTTGAATGTGAGTCACGTGGATTACTACAGATTGATATATAATGAGGAGAAAGCTATGGTTCCAATTTTACTGTCTTTTACTGCAGAACATAAGAAATGGTAAACTAGGAGTGTATTTGAAGACTTTTCTATATCTAAGATTATTTGTTTTATGGAAACTACAATGAATAGTATGGGCTGAAGATACAGGTCAGCACTTAGTACTTCCTGTCCTTGCTGAAGGTCTGAATATTGTTTGCTGCATATACAGGGAGGCTTATAATTTCCTGCAACTCCAGCTCCAGAGCGTTTGAGATGTTCCTTTGTCCACACATATGAAGGTAGTCAAAATTACAGATAAGATAGGTGTTTGAATCTTAAAAGCTAATAGCTAATGAGTTTTAGAATTGACAAATTCCAAAAGAAAAATTCCAGACAAAGCCAGTTCAGTGCAGTTCCATCTCAGTATGTAGAGTCAGCTGTAGATAGCTTAGTGTAAATATAACTGAATGTGTATTTCTCAGTCTATAAAATAAAGAACATATGTAGAATTTTGGAGTAAAGTGATGGCTTTCTGATAAAAAAAAAAAACAATCTTTAATAGGCATGTGAAAATTTATGTGGAATGCTGAAGTTTGTGAGAGGATAAAATTGTATGTATTAAATAAACGTGGCAATACTGGTGACAATTGAATCAGCCCATGTAAAGGTGAAGAGAACATGTAAAGGTCAATTTAGAAATAGTGATGGTCAATTTGAGAGATTATATGATTTACTGGATTTGAAGGAAAAAGAGATGGAAGACAGAGAAAGGTTTAAGTTGTTTGCCTGTGATCCAGGAAGAGAGTAGTGTCCCTTGTGATGATAAAGGCAGACCAAATCATTTTATATAGATTAAATATATAGCAGTAGCCTGTGGATTCATATTTGTGGTTAATACTTCTCTCTCCAAGCAACAGAGATTAAGTTATCTTCTAATAATGTCAGAGGTAAAATGCCTAAGATCTATAAATAAAGCATCATGTATGATATAAAATCTTACTTTTTTCCACACCCATCCTATATAAACATAGTACATAAAGATTGCCCAGAACAAAGGATTCTATATGGAATAAACACATTCTACTTCCCTGGATTAGAAAAATAGTAGAGTAGAGTTATGCTTTATCAGTGTTAATGTGCCCTGGTTCTGTGACAGGACTGAATGCACATAAATGAAATATATCTTGTCTCACAATCTTGGTAAATAACACTGCAAGAACCTTCACTCTGTGCTGTAGCACTTTGGGAATTTATTTGCCCCATTTGACAATAATGGAGGCGTTATTGGGTGATGAACTCACTGGCTACAGTCAAGTGTTCTGTTGAAAACTTTTGTAATATTGAACTGATGATTCTGGTCTCACAAGGGTAATCTGGTGTTAAATTCTTAATATTGCAGCAAAACCATAGTATGTTTTCTAGGTTATAAAACTCTTAAAATGGTTGTAGATTCAGTAAAATAAAATCTTTACTACTAAAGTAAAAAGTAAGATTTTTAGCATGGTGATATATGGTCTGAAAATGCCATAAAATTAATTAATTAGCAATCCATGCTATATAATTTAGCACTTGAAGAATACAATTCAACTGTGTTCAATATTTATAAATAATCTTCATATTTCCTTGACTTGATATTCTGTTTTGAGTGATTTAATTGAATCACAGACTAATTTCTTGCTATTTTAAGCAGTATGTGAATTTTTAAAGTG
The DNA here is from genome assembly GCA_019843815.1 of Montemys delectorum. Lineage (NCBI taxonomy): Eukaryota > Metazoa > Chordata > Mammalia > Rodentia > Muridae > Montemys > Montemys delectorum. The sequence continues at coordinate 496 of JADRCD010085429.1, read as the reverse complement.
GTAGCATATGCCAACTCCCTTGGAGTAGCTATATAAGTGTGAAGTCTACCTGTGAAAAACTATTTATAATGTGTGAAGTGCATTTTTCAGACTGGTAAGGATGATAAAATTATTCTGGACTACCACAATTGAAATTTAATAAACTTGAAGCATATTATGTGGAAATAGAATTGGGAAAAATGAAAGCTTGTTACATTTTATTTGAACTAGAGAAAGGGTTCTAGAAATATATTGAATAAATCTATATTCATATATCAATTTTCAAACATTTTACTAGGCATAACTAGTGAATATTTTTGCATAGAATCTTCCACCAATGTTCCAGTTTTTCAAAGTCCCAAATTTCATTGTATCACACACTTACTTTTGAATAAAGACACCTTTCCTTCCAGCAAGATGTTAGTTTAGAAAAGATTCAGAGACTGCTTAAAAACTGTCTCAAATGCTTTGTTTTCAGGCCCTGCTGAACACTTCTTACAAAAGGGTGCTAAAACCA